>JARFJB010001250.1:210000-435000 GCA_036346205.1 Vesta saturnalis
ATTATAAAAACATCATCAACTTGATGTATAAGGTGAACCATAGTATAATTATTAATACATCTAAAGTAATTATATAACTATACCATGTACTTTACATCATAAATCATAATTAAAACATTTCGAAGAAGGATTTGTATATGGACGAATAATTTCAAGCGAATCATTGCAAATAGATAATAAGCGTAAGATAGTATCACGGATCTAAAGGACATAATGGGTTAATGTTATTTTGCACACCAGCAGGCATGAAGTTAAATTTTTCCATTTTGCTCTTAATTATGTGTTGAAACTCTCCGAAAAACGGGAAGAGGTACATTTTATCGCATTTTAAAAATTGAAAATCGCACTGTCATTCCTTAAACCCGCCGTTAAAATTGTTAAAAGATGTAACAGCATGTCACTTAACATTTATCTCTTTTAAAGTATATCTAAATAAGTACAGAAATTATTTTAGTTTAACACAGAAATAAAAAGTATTTTTACAGATACATTAAATACAAATGCAAAAAATCAATTCGTAGTTATAAAATTCATTCTTCTCAAATTCATATAAACCCAATTAAAAGGTATATTGTATTAGGTCCATTGTGTTTCACGAGTTACGGTTTCTTAGTTTTTAATTCAATTCAGTGCTCAAGTAGAAAATTGCTAAGCTTAGTGAACTTTTATGGACGCCATGGGTAATAAAACAAAAATAAATACCGTTTTGAATGAAAAAGTTAGCAATCAATGGTTATAAATTTAAACGCTTTCCTTTTAGTTATTATAAACCATGGTTCAGTTTGGTTCTCTTTCCGAACCGGAAAATTTTCATATCGAGCCGAACTCCGAACCGACCAGGAAATTATCAACGAACCGAACCTCGAATCGTTTGGTAGGTTCGTGAAAATTGAATTAAAAAACATTTTAAAACGCAATTATAAATCCAGAATTCATAAACGAATAGTATTTGTAATTATAAATTTTTTCAAACTATACTCCACATACTCCTTCGTCCATTTCATATTTTGTACATCAGGTGAAACGGACTTCATAATGAAGTGATGAAGTCAATACACTAAAACTAATTAGGGTAACATTTAGCGGGGACATTGTAACGTATAAAACAGTTAACCGCGTGCTTATGAAATTCCCAGTTCATAGATTAATTTATTTCTTAAGTCTATAGTATAGTGTTTAACGAGCACGGAATGGTACTCATTTCCCACGAGAATGACAGTTGCATGAGCCATAAGGCGAATGCTGCAAGTCATACGAGTGGGAAATGACCATTCTGTGCGAATTATACACTATACTTTTTCTACGGCTGTTTCAAAAATAAATTATAATTTAAAATTAAGAATTAAAATTATAATAAAAATATTAGTGTATTATTTTATTATTTAGTAATTAACATAAGGATTACTACTAAGTATAAACGAAATAAATCCAAAAGTTTTTTGAATAACAAAAACTATTAATTATTAATTATATTAACGGTTATATTGGTACAATTATTAAGTACAACTTGTGAGGTCTGGGCACTGAATTGTAGAATTTTGTTTAATGGTAACACCTGAGGTAGATGGCGAATTTTCATCTATTATGGAGTCTATTTGCACGTCCAGTTTGTTTTTCATTGACTCGTCAATGTAGCTTTCGGCGAGTGTAGTTGATTTCCAACCGCCATGTCTCTTTAATGATATATGTTTACCGGAACCCACTAGTGTTGTTGCTGACGATGGTAAATTTTCTACTAATTATAGTCTTGGTTTTAGGCAATTTTATAAGAACAGCGAATCCCAAACCTTCATAATTTGTAATTTATATAACTTGTCTCGTCGTAACAAATTGAATAGGCATCCATTTATTAATTTAAAAAATCTAAATAATCAATATAAAAAAGGGTTCGAACCCACGACCACTTGATTGTAAAGCGAACGCTTTACCAGTGTTATGTCAAAATTTTATAAAAAGTTGTTACATTCAAACTGGAATAGTTATTTAAACATATGGGAATTAATCATTTCATTATTATGAAAATAAAATAATAAATTTGTAAAATTTGCCTTGTTTAAGATATGTGATCTTGAGCATCTGTGATAAATTTGTTTAATTCGGCTGTACTGAAAATTTTTGATTTTTGTGGCGTGTAACCATCAGATTTCCTCTTTAAGAATGCTTTAAGTTTAGGTCAATTCCCAATATCTACATTTTTATTGATGTTTAGCATCATTCTTAACATGGAATACTGCGCCCATAGTGTTGAGGCCTTCCACTTTTGTGACAATTCACTAAAATACGTAAGTAATAATACATTTTCGGAATTCGAGTGGGTGGCATTTTTTGCTTGCCAATCATTAAACTATTTGTTGGCCTTTTCATACTTTTATCTCGAAATCTCCGGTATTAAGTTTAAGCATGCCACATTGACGCTTCTGCAATATTCGGCGTGGTTAATTCTACTCACCTTCACTGTTGATAATCATTTTGAAGTTTTATTCTATCACAATTTAACAAATCTACTTGTTGTATTTTACCTAGGTAAATATTTGATGTTTGTTATTATAACTGTAACACAATGACTTCATTGTGTTATTCGATACGGAAATGAAATTCTAGTAACACAATGTCCCTAATTGTATAATCAAAAAGGGTTAGGAAATGGCAATTTTGTATTACAGTCGTAGAAAAAATATCTTAAGGTTCACAATAATGTAGGAATTAATGTATCGATGGTTAGAAAAACACTGTTTTTTTTTTGCTACCAAAAATTTTGTACAGTTTTTTCATATCATTAAATTGTTAAATTGTTTTATTAAAAAAATCGTAATACTTCGACAGAAACAATAATTAAATATGACGACCAAGACACATTATCTTAAATTTAAGTTATTATTTAAATAATACCTATAAAGCTTGACGTACTAAACAAAAATGATCACGATCGGAAAAGTTGAACAGAGAAAGTAAATAATCATAATCACCCAGTATACATTTATTTAGTTCTTAAATTGAAAACGTGTAACTACAGGGTGGCGCGTTAGTGTGACAAAGTCCCATATCTCCTTTATTTAAAGAGATACACAAAAAAAAATTAAATACAAAAGTTGTAAGATATGTTCTGGTGCATATTCCAAAAATATTTTTAATTATGCACGGTAGAAGCTTAGAAGTAATTTGAAATTTTTTTTTAAATATAAAACCCTATGTGTTATTACATATTTAGATTCTACATACAATTTTAGACACATTTTATGTATAATTCCTATACCTAAGTCTAACCGTTTTTGACAAATTTCAAATTTTTGTCAAAATGACGTTTGCAGGCCAAAACATAGGTGGAAATCTTTTCTAAACAAAAGCCTTTATCAATTAGTTATGGTTGGTTTCCTTGGAAATGGGACCTACTCTAATGGGCTGTATTGATATTTTGTAATACATTCATACAGGGTGATCAAAATGGACAATAAAAAGTAGATTCAAAAAACCTATAAATCATTTTTTAATGGAAACCCCTATTTTTTAATTCTATCTTATTTAGCATTAAAAATAAGGGTGACTTTGTATAAGAGTGTATATTCCAAAAATTGTAGTTTTTAAATAATGACAATTTAATATTTTTTTATTGTAAAAAGGCTATACGGCTTTCAAGTTTTATTGTTAGTTGGCCGTGACGGCGAGGCGTGGCATATAAAAATAATAGAGATCATCAGAAACGTCATTATTTATTGTCAGTTGATAATTTGTGTGATGCATTAGTGTATTTTATAGCAAATTGATTTAAAACTTGAATTAAAATTGTAAATAATGTATTTTTCGCAATCCGAGATGGTTGATATGATTTATGTTTTGGGAGGTAGTGATAAGAATACGCTCTTAGTAAGAAGACTGTATCAACAACGGTTTGCAGAGAGACGGCAACCTGAAAGAAGGGCATTTGAAAAGCTTTTGGAGTGTTTTGAAAGAACTGGAAATGTGTTATATGAAAAAAATACTAGGGAAAAACGTGCACAGACTGAGGAAAATCAATTAAATGTACTATTAACAGTTACCGAAAATCCATATATTGGACAACGACCCATTTCTCAGCAGGTTGGTGTTGAACGACGTACAGTACAGCGGATATTGAAGTCTCAAAAAATGCACCCCTATCACATTCAACTACTTCAAGAGTTGGTTCCTGAAGATTATCAAAGACGACTGGAATTTTGTCAATGGGCTCAAAACAAAATAAACCAACAAAGAAATTTTGTTCATTTGATTTTATTTACAGATGAGGCCACATTTCACAGAAACGGAAGTGTAAACAGACACAATTTTCATTACTATTCTACCGAAAATCCACATTTTGTAAGATATACTTCTCAAACTAGATGGTCTTTAAATGTTTGTGGAGGTGTTGTCGGTAATCATGCAATTGGACCATATTTTTTTGATCAACGAGTAACAGGGGAAGTATACTTAGACTTTCTGCAAAACCATCTACCTAATTTGTTGCGTCAAGTGCCGTAGGATACGCAACAAGAAGTGTGGTTTCTTCATGATGGGGCCCCAGTACATCAAACAGGTTCGATAATAACTTTTTTAAATGCTAGATATCCAGAATATTGGATTGGGAGAGGAGGGCCTGTTGCTTGGCCTGCTAGATCCCCAGATCTTAGTAAAATGGACTTTAGCATATGAGGGTACGTCAAAGAGCAGGTTTATAAAATACCGCTTACAACAAAGGAACGCATGAAGATTAGGATTGGAAACTGTTTTCAAAACATTAGTGTTGAAATGTGCAGAAATTTAGGCAGCGAATTTGAGAGACGTATTGCATTGTGTATTCAAGAAAGAGGCGGACATTTCGAACAACTTATTATGTAGTACGTATTTGACGTGTTTCTAGTACTTTTATCTGTATAATTAGTTACAGGTTTAGTTACATTAGAGGTGTTAAGTTTATGATTAGGATTAGGACATAATTTGTTGAATCAAAAAAATATTGTCTTTACTTTAAGTTCGTTTAATAAAATAATTATTTATATGGGGTTCAATAAATTGTAATATTTCGATCTCAAGTGCTCGATTTTTTTTGTTTCGTCGCGCCGCGCCGTCACGTCCAACTAACAACAAAACTTGAAAGCCATATAGCCTTTTTACAATAAAAAAATGTTAAATTGTCATTATTTCAAAAACTACAATTTTTTGGAATATACACTCTTATACAAAGCCACCCTTATTTTTAATGCTAAATAAGATAGAATTAAAAAAATAGGGGGTTTCCATTTAAAAAAATTAATTTATAGGTTTTTTTGAATCTACTTTTTATTGTCCATTTTTGATCACCCTGTATGAATGTATTACAAAAATATCACTACAGTCCATTAGAGTAGGTCCCCATTTCCAAGGAACCCAACCATAACTAATTGATAAAGATTTCCACCTATGTTTTGGCCTGCAAACGTCATTTTTGACAAAGAATTTGAAATTTGTCAAAAACGGTTAGACTTACGTATAGGACATTATACATAAAATGTGTCCAAAATTGTATGTAGAAGCTAAATATGTAATAATATATAGGGTTTTCTATTTAAAACAAAATTTAAAATTACTTCTAAGCTTTTATGATCTACCCTGTATAATTAAAAATATTTTTGGAATATGCACCAGAACATATCCTACAACTTTTGTATTTAATTTTTTTTTTTTGTATCTCTTTAAATAAAGGAGATGTGGGACTTTGTCACACTAATGCGCCATCCCGTATGTGCATAAAAGTGCAATTTTTATAAACACTTGTTACCCATATGTTTCTATTGATGCGGTTATCATTTTTACATTGTTGCGAAACAACAGTTGTTTATATAACTCCTTAGTAATAAAAAAAAGTAATTAGAATTCTTACATTTTATAATTTATCATAACGTATAAAAAAGAAAAAAAAATTGCGAAAATGTTTGACAAAAGCTCCAAAAATTTTTTTTTCCAAAAATCATTTGAAATGGTTAGAACTGGTTAGAAATGGCTCAAAACGATTAAAAATTGCAAAAATTTTGACCAAAGGGCCAAACAGTTTTTTTTTTCGAAAAATCATCTCAAATGGCCAGAAAAGGTTCAAAACGTGTAAAAATGAAAAAAAAAGTTCGAAAATTTTTTATCTGAGGGCCAACATTTTTTTTCAAAAATCGTTTCAAATGGCCCGAAATGCCTTAACACGTCTAATAAGGTAAGATAAAACAAACCTCGTACATTATGCGTCTTGAACCCGAGACGCCGGGACATTAACCAAACGCGCTGCCACTCCGCTACCGGAGGAGTTCACGAACAAACGAAATTCTAGGATGGTTTGACACGACAAGCCGTTCGTATTTATACACTCTATAATAGTCGAAATCTGGAATTCCATTTTGACTGGACAGATTTCGCTCAAACGTTCATCATTCCGTCTACTCATGGAACCTGGGTACCAAATTTTATGCCGATCGGATTATCTTTGTGGAGGCTATCGCGCTGAAACACATACATACAGGCAGACAGACAGACATACATTTTGAAATTTTCATCTTTGAACCTCTTTTTTTCCAACTTACGTAAAGCAATTTTTATATATTGTAGCGCATTTTAAAGGAAATTTAAAGCTGTTTAATAATACGCTGGGATCTACTTCTACTATCTATTTTCTATTTTGCGATTATTCATAAAAACTAAAGTGCTGCACTCGAAATTGCGCCGGCCGATTACAATACCAAGTAATAATTTGTTTAAACTAAACTAAAATTGCATTAATTTTGCATACTGATAAAACCCAATTTCGTGCATGGCAAAAAAGATAAAATTTAATGATCTTTATTGTATAAGAAATCAAGGAACGTATAATGTTATACAATAGAATATATTAGGTACATTAAATACAATAAAGAAATTGTACCCGGTTCGAATTTGAACCCACTTAATAAAGGTCAAATAATAATCTAGACGTACACTCGTAATGTTTGAACGAATAAAGATATAAAGTAGAGCAGAAGTTGTGTAGAATCATGAAAGCTATTTTTTCTGCAGGCTGGCACCAATCCCCATCGCTTTGAAGGGAGTGTCTAATGTACCTCTACTGCATTTGATCTTATTTACAAACTACTTTGGTGATCTATAAGTAATTCAGGGAAAAATCGATGCACGTCATTAATTTAAGTAAGTAGTTCCAACGTTCTAGATTGTTCCTATCTCTTTTTAAGTTATGTTGACTTACGAATAATTAGTTGGAAATAGCTAAATAAATTTTATGACGTGCATCGGTCATTTCGCAGGACTACCCATATAAACTAAATTTTGCTATTATATAAAACTTAATTTTGTGATTTGCTTCCATTTTGGGACCGCTACCAATATTTCCCGTAGGGCCAGGGCGGTCTTAAGGGATCGCGCATGAGTTCTGCTGTTTTAACTGAATATAGGCCAGTGGACTGTTGCTTACATTAATTAAATGTACAGTGTGGACCGCTCTGGCCTAGGACGAACGTTCCCCAGTGCAAGTTTTTAAATTTTTTATTTCACTCATTTTTTATTGGTTAAAAAAAGATAAATTACTTTTATTGATTATTATCCATAAGAACTGACACAAAAGAAACTAAATTAACACGAACAGATCAACTAAACAGAAAAAAACATTGATAAATGAATATTTAACAACCCTTGCAATATTTTCTGACTTTATGAGCAGGTCCTTCTTTTTTCTTTTACACTTTTTTGATGTAGATGGTCGGTCAATTATATTCTCCTCATCGCTTGGTCTTGGAAATAGCAAGCTTTCTAATAATAGATGAATGAATGAATCAACAATATCAATTACAGATTTTCCAGAGATCATAAGATCTCTGGAAAATCTGTAATTGATATTGTTGATTCATTGATAGCTTAGAATAGGAAATGAGCTTTTTATCTTGTTATATTCAACAATAGTCACAAGTTTTTCAATTATACCTGTTCGTCGTTTTATTGCAGTGGTTTTGCTTGTATGCTTAGTTGAAAGCATCAAAACGTCACGTCGGTCCTTCCACTTCATAATGTATATTCCACGATTGTTTTCTTTTGCAATAATTTGTCCTGGTTTTATCTTTTTAGTCACAACCTCTAGGACTTCCTCTCCTGTTTGCCCTTAGAGTTCCGAGCATATGGGTTTTATTATCTAGCAGTTTATTAGCAAGTTCTAAACTAGTGTAATAATTATCTGTCACTACTGTTCTACCAGTATTGAATAAAACAGACAATGTCATAACTACATCTGTAGGTACTGAAGCGCCAGTACCTCATAGCTTTAAGCATTTTGAAATGGGATCTTAAAATTTGAAGAAAGTTCCTGTAAGCATAGCTCCGAAAATGCATACTTTTCGAGATACAGTGTGTTAAAAGTAAATTTCCGAAATCAATTGAGTTTTCATACCTTAGGAACCGTTAAAAATATTGAATTGAAATTTTAAACATAAACTTGAAAGGTGGCCATTTTAAATCTTTGTTGTAATGTACCTTATGCTAGAGTATTGCAATATTGCAGTGCTTGCTTCAAGTGTTATGTCGTTACATACCTAATTAGAGATTATGTTTAATTGTGTTGTCATGTAAAAACACTATTAAATTTTACGTGTTGCGTACATTGATTAAAGGAAACTGTTGCCCGCAGCAATTCCTAACACTCCGGATAACTTGCAAGATAATAAGGTATAAAATTAGCTTTAAAATATCAAAAAAAAATTCAAATGTTTTTTTGTTATTTGCGGCAAAACCGGAACGCTAAAAATATTCCAATATAGCAGTTTAGTAGCTATCTATGTCTAGTATAGAGTCGTTTTTGAGAAATTTTGAAAAAAAGGGCAAGTTTAACCACGCAATTAAGAGCAATATTTTATTTTTTTCAAAAATATTTACAAACCGTTCGAAAGCATGTACTATTATTTACAAGCTGAGATTTTCAAATTGCGATTAGCTTTCTTAGTGACAGCGCAAACTCCAAAAAGTGCTAAAATCACCAAAGATAGACTTTAGACTTTCTGCCTCTAGCTTTGGAAATGCACTCTCTCAAAAAAACCACCCTCATTTCGCCCCCCCCCCCTTAATTGATTTTTATGAAAAGCCAGTTTTATACATAACTTTCAGATATAGGGGCTCATGCCAAATCTCATAAAAATCGGTCAAATAGTCTCGGAGACACACGCAGACAGATACGAAGTTTTTTTGACTGAGGGAACACGAAAACGTCGAAATCCGATTGCAATACTTTCTCTTACCATACATAGTATACGAGAAAAGGTATGAGTTCACACAGAGTCGTTCAACGAGTGACCTTCTTTCATATGTCACCCAACTTTGGAATAACACATTAGATAGGTCGGGTGAAACAGTCGCAGTAGCTTTAGATATTTCAAAGGCTTTTGACCAAGTTTGGTACGGGCTTATCTGATATGCTCGTCAATTGGATCTCCTGTTTTCTTGATAAAAGACGTATACGCGTTGTCGTCGATGGTTTGTTTTCGAAAGAAACTACTATTTACGCGGGCGTACCCCAAGGATCAGTGATAGCTCCTACACTTTTCCTGCTATACAAAAATGACATTTCCTCAACAACTAAACCGATCCATTGCTTTGCTGACGATAGCACTCAACATTGTAGTTCTCAGTTTTCCCATAACAATAAGTCTAGTCAGGACGTTAAGGTGAAAATTACAGCCTCAATCAACAGTGACTTAGAACGTGAATGAGGAAGGAATAATCTAAACACGTTCAACGCCGACAAAACCCATTGTTGCATTGTGTCCAGCACGAAAGACCGATCATTTGCTACAGTAAATATGAATGGATTAGATCTCTAGTTTTCAAAGTTTATTTCTATGTTAGGGATGTCTGTATCATCGAATCTTTCATGACTTGACTACCTTTTGTCAGCCAGCAAGACAGCTGCCCGTAAACTGGGCTTTCTACACATATCTAAACAATACATCACATCTCAACAACTCATTTTACTGTATAAGGCTCAAATTCGACCTCATCTGGAATACAAGTCCCACATCTGGATCAGTACTCCCCAATACGCCCTTGATATGGTAAACCGCATCCAAAAAATAGCTATAAGGCTTATAAATGACCCGTCTCTGACTTCTGACCTACAGTTTCGAGCATAGAAAAATAGTTTCGGTTTTTTCCTTGTTCTATCGCTATTACAATGGCAAGTGTGCCTCCGAAATACACTCCTTAATACCTTCGCAGGCCATCTTCGATAGGAACACTCGGTTTGTCCATTCACACCATAATTACGCACTCAAAATTCCATCTTGTTACACTAAACGGGCGCAATCTACATTTTTCCACACGGCGACCAAATTGTGGAAATGCACTACCCAATTCCTGATTTCCTCCAAACTTTGACTTAAGCCATTCATAAACATTTCTCGGCAGCCTAACAATATCCCTAAACCCTCCCAGTGTTCCGAAGTGCTTTAGCACGTTAAGCAAATCTTAGCCTGATCAGGCATACTAGAAGAAAAAAAAAAGATAAAATATGCGGTGCTTGTGTCAGAAAAGTAATTTGCATAGTTTAATAAGTTATGGTCGGGCCGGCGAGAGGTGTCTTATGACTCATCTTTTCGTAAAGCATGGTTTAAGATTTTAAAAACGCATGTCGTTATTGGTTCATATAGTTAGTAATCCTGAATACCAACAAAACATCGTCAATGTTTCTAGGTTATTGTCAAATTTAAGCCGCGCTCTCAAATTTAAATAGTGAAAATTATTAGCGTATCTGAATAATGGAAGTTAAAGGTAAACTTGCCCCCGTTATCGCCTTCCATCTCGAAATAATGCAGTACATTCATTAACATTACTTGAGTTTGGCTTTTCGAAGATTTACCTTTTAATGACATCATTATTTGCTGCAAAATAATAATTGCATTAAATCAATTGGAAATTCATTTTGCATTATAAACGTATGTCGTAATAGTGAATATTAATAATAATAATAAAATACTTATCTTTTTTGGGGTTTTTTAATGGTGTACTTTAAATTGTGTTCTGGTTTGTCATCTTTGAGGCAGTTTAATGAAATTTAATTTTTATGACCTAGTTATTCTTTACTAAAAATTTTATAGTTGGCTTTATGTTTCCCAAACTGTTATATTAATAACAGGCTTACGTTTATGCTTTAATTTTTCAAATTTGACAAAATTGTTTACTACATCTTTAACAATTTTTAACAAACATTACTACTGACGAAGATAACTGTAAGTGTTATCAAAACGTTTAGATTGTATAATTTAAAGTACACCATTAAAAAACCCCAAAAAAGATAAATATTTTATTATGAGTGTTAATGGAGAAAGTTTACATTTTCATATTAATAATAATAGTTTTGAAAAAAACTGTTGTTTACAAATGCAATGGAAACTAATAAATTACGAAGCGAAAGGTATATTATAACTACAAAACACGATGCGATTATACGAAACGAAATACGAAGAATAATTTGAGGTTAAATAGCCAAGAAGACATCTTACAGCGTCATGCGCTATGACTTTAGAATCGACATACGTTTTTAAGACCTGCATTTAAAATATATTGCAGACGTAATATTATAACCGGTCTTTCATGATGTGGGAACTTCGCACTAAGATAAAGGGAAACAGATGCATTTCACAGTAATAATTATATCTCCATTCTCGAGTCCGCCATGAGACACCTCTTCCCGGCGCTACTACATAAACAATATTGAAAAATAATGGTTTTATTTGTCAAGTAATTTTAATTTAGCCAGTTTCATTTTGCAAGTTTTTTACATTTCCTATTTCTTTGAAGACCTCAATTGTCTAAAATTAAAAGTTTTTAAGTTATTATAAGCGAAAAAGTGAGATATTGGCAACAAAAACATTTAAACATCTCTAGATGAGGGACATTTTCTTTCGTAGCAAAGCAAATGTTTCAACAATCAATCCCGTCTATTGGGTTTTTCATAAAAGTTCCGTTGCACATCATCAATTTATGATGTAAGTAGTGCCAACGTTCTAGATTGTTCCTCTCTCTTTTTGAACCGTGTTGACGTACGAAAGAGCTATATGGATAATTTGTTGTATCTAACTAAATAAATTTAAAATGTGCAACGGAACTTATATGAAAAACACTATACACACTTATTGCAATTTTGGGTTATTTTTTTTGTAACTTGACTGGTCTATAAAAAAAATTAGATTTTGCTCTAGTGCCAATATAATGGCTAAGCGCAAAAACGTTATAGTTCATAGATAAATGTAGTTTTAAAAATGCAATGATGGCTCAAAGTTACGAAATAAATTAAAAAAACATCTAAGAATTATACCTAAAATAAATTATAACCTTGAAAAAATTTTAAACATGGGTGTGTTGAAAAAAAAACATTCGTCATTTGAACGCTTCTAATTAAGCATGTTTTGAAATATTTTACGATCAATCACGGAAAACATTAAATAAAATTGCATAATGCAAAAATATTAAGTGAATGGTTTTGATCACTACATACAAAATGTAAAAAAAAAATTGGTAATGTTAGATACCTTTAGCATTTAATTAACACAGCTCAGAAGAAAACGTAGCTTGGATAAACAATGACCAGTGTCAAGTATCTAATACTCAATGATCTTGGAATTAAGGAAGGTTAGTAACTTTCTTCCTGTATAATTTGCACACGCAAACATATTATACGGAAGTGCAAAAACAATTATACTACTATCTCAAGAGTAAAATTTATTGCATGGGATACGGGTAAGTATGGATGAATGTGTGGCCAACACTTCCAATGTAATATTTATGGAGGTCAAGAAGTAACCTTAGGACGTCTCCGCATTTCATGATCAGTAAAGTTTTTCTAAACTTGACATACATTAATGTATTTACTAATACCTACTGTAATTCATATCACGTTGGTCGTATTGTGTTTTTCTGTACATACCAACCACTGTTTCGTAACATATATTGAATTATTTAGTACTTGACTCGTCAGAGACTGAATGCCTCAATTCTCATTTTTTATTGCAATATTGAATCGGGAATATTGGGCGTTACTTTCACCCTTGATTATACATCTTATATATAATCAAGGCTTTCACTTAGTAACGAAAATTTATTGATGAATATTTCACTTCTATTTTCTTGATTTATGGTTACGATAAAATCAAAAACAAATAAAATATCTTTTGGAATTACCGAGTAATTAAACACCGACATTATCTAAGCTGTAAAGAATATTTCTATTTAATCAACAATGACAAAGTTAAATTAAATGCAACTCTTAACATTTATAAACATTTATAAACTTATTAATTATAGAAATATCAAAATAAATATTCCGAAGAAAGATACGGGGTTAAATGATAAAAATACGATATTCAGTTCAAAGCCTTACACGGGAACAGATATGTTTTTTTAGTCATGGTTTATAGATACTTTAATTTAAATATCAAGCAAAGCCCATTAACCAAGTTTAACGTAAATGTAGTAAAGAAACCATATTAAACCTAAGAACAATACAAAACTTAAACATTGAGCTCAATTTTATGGGTGGTATTTCGAAATTTGCCTCGTAAGTTTTGAGTGACTTAACAGGATGTACTACGTCATAGTACATGTGATTTTTAATTGTTTAAAACCTCTTAAATTTAACTTTCGTGCCCAATTTTTAAACCGAACTTTGTTTTTATTGGTGTAAAAGAGTTGTATTTAGAATTAACATTTATTTCAATTGTGCTATTGTTTAAATCGCTGCGCACGTTATTATACGGTTACTTGAGTAAATTAGTAATTATTTTGTGTTCAATACCAATATCTTTAATCAACATTCAAACTTATTACTTTCTATCTCTCTCTTTTATCGTCTTTGAATGATAAATAAATACATTAAAAAAAAAATGATTGGTGTGTGACTTAGAACTGTCTGATATCCTGGTTTTAAATACATGTACTCAGGCTCCTTATAGTACAACACTTCCTACATATACTTACTTCTTAAGCTTAATGCCCGGAAGCATAGCGTACTTAAAACAAAGGCAGCCCAAGACACTTTCGAGCACAGCTGTGTGAATTGTCTAGAGTTACTAAGCAAAATGTGTAATTTTAGAAACCTGGGATACACTCTATACAGACGGATATTGGTATTCCATTCTCCTTATGACATACCAAAAAAAAATGGCGAAATCACTGTGTCAACCCTGTCATTATTTTTAAATTCCCTAGATTGTAGAGAATATCCCTAGATTATTATTCTGCAAGTTAAAGTTTGTTAGATACGATAGACAACTAGTTTGTTAAAAAGTTACAAGTCAAGCTACAAAATGCTTCAAATTTGAATTTGTGCTGCTTGTGAATATATTAGTTCATAAAAAAAGTTCTTTTAATCCATTAGTAACAACAAAATGCACAAAAGTTGTGCCGTGTATATGAATACGACGTATAGTTATTAATATGTAAAAATTAATTGTAATATAATTACCATAATTATGTACCATCGCGCTCAAAAAATATTGGTACAGCGTATTACTGTAGACACTTTACGCTGTTTAAGAGATACAGGATCTTTCCCAAATCGTTGTGTAGAAAAAGATGGATTTGGAAACGCTGAAGTAGTTTTAAATGAAGTTAAACGAAGTCCTTCTACCAGTATTCGTAGAATATCTCATAGGGTGTATTAATATTAACCCAATTAAATATTTAAATATTTAGAAACAAAAACACTCAGTTGTTTACAAAACCCAACCTGCGTCACATCAGAAGTTACGGGAAAGAATTACTCAAGCAATCGTGAATGTATATATGTATATATGTATATATATATATATATATATATATATATATATATATATATATATATATATATATACACTGTGTCTCTTGAATTTCTGGACATAGGGAATTCCATGTTAAAATAAACTATTGTAAATATTGGCTCCCCTAATTATTTTACAGTAAAATGTCAAATGTAAAACTTCTTAAGGGGAAAAGGCTGCTTCTTATGTTACAATTGCATTTACATTTGGTTCATCCGTTTTCGAGAAATTTAGGAAAAACTTAAGGGCTTTTTCGTAACTGGTCAAGGTTGCTTTGCTTTAGACAGACAATGCTAACAATAATTATTAATTGTCATTGTAAATCATTCATTGTTCAAAAACAATTCATTCATCATTAAAACTTTATTTGGGACAGATTTATTACCTTTTAAAGAAAAATTTGTTTATAAAAATGAATTATTACACCATTGAAGAAAAAGTAAAATTTATTGAATGGCGTTACTCTGGCAATTCACTTAGAAATATCAGAGATTTGTACTCGGCTAGTTATCAAAACCGGCAAATTCCAAGTGCAGAAACAATTTCAAAAATTATCAACTTATTCAAATCTACCGGTAACGTTAATAAGCCATGTAATTGTCAAGATATTAAACCTCTGGGGCAAAATGACAGAGATTTGGATGTGTTACTTAATGTTGTTGAAGATAAGAATAAAAGTGTGAGACAAATTGGGTGCAGTTTAGGAATATCTCACAGTACCGTCCATCGAATTTTGAAGCGACAAACTCCAGTGTTCAAGTCTTTCAAGTATAGCTTGCAGCAGGAAATTTTTGATGAAGATAAACTCATGAGAATGGAGTTCTGCGAAAGATTAGTAGAGTTACTAAACATGGATAGAAACTTTCTAAGTCGTATTTTATTCACCGACGAAAGTTCTTTTTCAACTCATGGTATTCATAACCGCCAAAATTTTCGTTACTGGAATACTGAAAATTTGCATTTATCAATAAAGAGTAGAAGTCAATATCGCAACACAATTAATGTATGGATTGGCATACTGGGCCATAGAACAATAGGTCCTTTCTTTATTGATGGTACGTTGACTGGAGAGCGTTATCTTCAGCTGCTTCAAGAAGAAATTGGCCCAGCGCTGTTAGACTTGAACCTGGAGGAAGACATTTGGTACCAGCACGATGGGTGTCCAGCACACAATATTGTAATCGTACGTGAGTTTCTAGACTTCACGTTTCCCGGCTGTTGGATAGGTCGAGGTGGTACCATAAACTGGCCAGCACGCTCTCCTGATTTGGCTCCTTGTGACTTTTTCCTCTGGGGTTATTTAAAAAACAACAACAGTCTGATCGACTTAAAAGAAGCAATCTTAGCAAACAGCCACGAAGTCTCCCAGTACATGCTCGCAAACGTTCGGCGAGAGTTTTATGATCGACTTGGATATTGTTTAGCTGCAAACGGAGATTTATTTGAACACTTGATCAAATAGTAGAAATGATGATTTTTTGTTATTTATTTTCCAATTTTCATAATTAATTTGTTTATTTAGAATATCATCTTCTTGTTTATAACAGACTTGTTTTATTTGTGCTCCTTATTGTATTTATCCTGACACTTACATGGCTTATTAACGTTACCGGTTACGAAAAAGCCCTTAAGTTTTTCCTAATTTTCTCGAAAACGGATGAACCAAATGTAAATGCAATTGTAACATAAGAAGCAGCCTTTTTTCCTTAAGAAGTTTTACATTTGACATTTTACTGTAAAATAATTAGGGAGCCAATATTTACAATAGTTTATTTTAACATGGAATTCCTATGTCCAGAAATTCAAGAGACACAGTGTATGTATGTATGTATATATATATATATATATATATATATATATATATATATATATATATATATATATATATTACACACACACATATACATACACTGGGTGGGTCAGAACGAATGAATTAACATTAAGCTGGAGATATTAGACACCACAATATTATGTTGGAGCTTATTATGCCTTTTACGAATGTCGCTGGTTTCAGAGATACAGGGTGTTGAAGGTTTAAATTTTATTTTGAAATTTGTCAATAATTGAGAAGGTTTTGATAGCATCAATCTGAAAATTGGAAGTGTTGGGTTTTATGGTCTGAGGATTCTGAGTTTGAAGTTTATTTTGACGTTGCTCCTACCGGGTGTAAGTTTCACGGTATTATTTAGGTAAATAAAAAATAAAAAAAAAGTTAAAAATCTAAAAGAATGTAGATCGCCTAACTTTATCGGTTTCACAGTTATTTGCAATTAAAAATTTCAATGTATTTTGTTTATTTTCTTTCAGGCATAGATTTCTTTTCTAAGTAAGCTTGTGCCAAAGTTTCATGTATATAAATTATTAGCTAGGGATCAAAAAATGCCACGATATAATAATTTTTCCAACAGTGAGATGCGTGATATGGTTTGTGTTTTTGGTCAGGCTAATTTTAATGGATATTGAAACTTTTAAATGCACTCAGAAACCGATAAAGTTAGGCTACCTAAACAAGTGTACCTTTGTAGAATGGCTCTTGGGATTTTTTAACTTATTTCCGGCATAGCTCAACAGATAATAAAATATGTTTTGATTTATCTAAATAAAACAGTGAAACTAGCGCCCTCTAGTTTCAAAATAAGTTTCAAATTTGTAATTCTCACACCAAAAAATCCAACACTACCAATTTTCAGATTCATGTTATCAAAGAATTTCTCAATTATTGAGAAATTTCAGAATAAAATTTAAACCTTCGACCTGTATTTCTTAAGCCAGCGACATTCGTATTATGAGCTCAAACATAATATTTGGGTGCCTAATATCTCCAGCTGTGTTGACCCATTATTTCTGACTCACCCTGTATGTATGTATACATACATACATACACACACACACACATATATATATATATATATATATATATATATATATACACACACACACACACACACACACACACACACACACACACACACACACACACACACACACACACACACACACACACACACACACACACACAACCAAACTTATATGGAATCACCTAGTATTTCTTACAAATATTACGAAATGTATGAAAATGTTTCATGCAGATAAGAGATAAAGATAACGAAAGTGTTTTGTTGAAAATAACAAAGGTTTTTGAAGTTGTCCATCACGTATGTCGTGATAACAATTGAAAATTGTTGTTAGTTGTAAAACTAAAGTGACAGTTTAAACTTTTCAATTTAGAAGTTTGTGTTCAAAATGCCTTACGTAGGCTTGTCCGAAGTTCAGAGGGGAAGAATTATTACTCTTGTTGAGCAGGGAATGTCACAGAGGCACATAGCAGCAACAGTTGGTGTGAGCAACAGTTGGTGTGTCTCAGGGTATTGTTTCCAAAACTTACACAAGATTTTTGGAATTGGGAACACTGAAGAACAGACCTAGACAAAGTCGTCTCAGAGTGACTACTGATGAACAAGACCGATATTTAGCTCAAATAGCTAGAAGAAATCCAACCTCTTCTATTCCGGAGCTCAAAAGGCAACTAGTGCAGGCTACAGGTGTTGGTGTTTCTCTTGAAACAGTACGAAAGAGACTTCGTGGCCGAAATTTATTTAGCAGGAGACAGTTAAGGGTTCCCGAGTTATCCGGAGAGAACAAAATTAGTCGGCTAAATTGGTGTCTCGAGCACCAGAACTGGACAGTTGAAGATTGGCAAAATGTCCTTTTTTCGGATGAAACCAGAATTGGTCTGAGATCAGATGACCGTCGAATTCGAGTTCTAAGAGGTCCAGGTAGACAAGCTAGACTGAAAACGGCCAGATCTGTCCCAAAATACAAAGGAGGAACGGCAATGTTCTGGGGCAGTATCATGGTAGGAGATAAAACTCCTTTGGTTCCACTACGCCAGAGTTTAACAGGTCCTAGGTACGTTGATTTGGTGCTAGAACCAATAGTTAGGCTGTGGAGAGGTGCAGTGGGAGACAATTTCGTCTTCATGCATGATAATGCCCCTCCACATACCAGCCGAGTTGCTACAGAATTTCTAGAAAGAGAAGCTGTGACGGTTCTAGAATGGCCTGCCTCTTCACCAGACCTGAATCCCACTGAGCATGTGTGGGACTGTGTCAAAAAAGGGATTAGGGCTAGAAGAAATGCTCCAGGAAATGTGGAACAGCTCATTCCAGCCGCCCAAGAGGAAAGGGCAAACGTACGTCAGGAACACGTTGACACGTTGATTAGAATCATTCCTCGTCGAATTGCAGCTTGTATTAGGGCTAGAGGTGGTAACACTGACTATTAAAGTGAAAACATGTCCGAAAAAAGGTATCTAACTTTTGTTTAACCAACTACCTAGTTTTCGCATTTTTATTGTTTTTGTTCATCTTAAATCTTTGTTGTAATTTTTTCTCGTTGTAATTTAATAAACTAAGTTATAATAAAGTCCTTCTCACTTTCTATACGGAATTTGCCAGAAATACTGAATAACATCGGAAATATTTGGTGATTCCATATAAGTTTGGTTGTGTGTGTATATGGGGGGTGAGAGAGAGGGAGGGGTGGGGGAGAGGGTGGTCTTAACCGATTAAAATGTTTATTTAAAATACGTCAAGTACTATTGTTTCAACGCGTCTTCAGCGCAATGAACGAATAAGTCGTAAATTGCATGCTTTACACAAATCCATAAACTGAGCAAAGCGAAGTTTTTTATTTCGTTTATTACGTCAGTATCAATGAAAGAGCAATTTGCTGTTATCAAAATTATTTGCTAATTATACATAGCTTTTCAACATACAATACATTATATACCGTACAATTATTGTATAATATATAAAACATGTAGAATACCTCCCTGCAAAAAAATTTTCTTTACATTAAATATAGTAAATAAATCTTCTATATCTATAAAACACAAAAATTGTTTCTACCTATGCCCGTTATAGACTTTGAGACCATGCAACCGATGTGCTCAAACAAGGTTTCATTAAAAAGGCAATAATGCGAAGATGGTTTTAGACCAATAAAATAGACACATTCGATTCATTCATGATTTTGATTTTTCCGAATCTTGAAATTTTTAAAATTTATGCTTTTAAATAGGGTATCCGCAATGTTATATATTTTTTTATAGGAAAAATTTTACCTTTAAATAAATATCGTAAACGGTTATTGAGGTGTGTTTTGACCGTACGCGGAGCGAAGATGCGCGCTAGTTTAAAGTAAAATAAATTACAATTTAAGGAAAGACTAGCATTACAGCAGTGATGTAAAGTGGGTTGCCTACCAGTTCAAACTAATTAACTACTGTAATGAGCATAATCATGTTATATTTCAGTTCATTAAAAAGATAGTTGAATGACACATTTTACGTTTTTCTAATTAAATTGATTACTTTTTGACAATTACTAGGATGCAAACAGAACAACCACTTTCAATTAAACGTTTATGGAAATATTCTAACAAACAAATTAACGACTGCAAAGAATAATCTGCTAGATCTTCAATCAGTTTGTTGTGTCAATTTTACAATTGTTTTACGGTCTATTAAGGAACAGTCTCATTTAGTCGTTTAGTGTAGCCAAAGGGTCCGCATGAAAGTAGGTAAACGAAACTGTTAATAACAAAAGCTATTGGGATTTTTGGTCGCAACGGTAAGTAATAATTATAACATATAACAAATAATATTATTTATTATGTAAGACGGTAAGGAGGCATTTAAGGCAGTTAATTTCCCTTTATCAGCGTCTTCTATTTTATTTTGTGCTATAGTACGTAAATAACTTGAAATTTACAGTAAACATAAAAAGTCGATTGCATAACCTTTTACACCTACATATGTTTATGTAGATTGGAAGGTAAAAAGCTACCGTTAAAATGCCCATAGCAATTTGGGTTATACAAAAGAATAAATAAAATTCATTTTATCTACCCCTGCTGCCTTCAGTATATACAATTGTATTTTAACCGCAAGCTCAATTATATAAATATATAAATGTACTGATGCCGTCTTAATTCTAAATTATTAACAATCTTCGAAATTGCACATTATTTTCCATACGAACAAATTCTAACCCAAACTTAAAACTGCAAATTAAGTTTCAGGTCTTAGTTATGAAAATCAACAACGGGACACATAGACAAATATAATTAACAATAATTAATGTAGAACAAGATTTTAAACATAAAATAAAATCAATACAGAGTATCATATAATCAAATTATTTCTATTCTAGAAACATATCATATCTTTTCATGATGTTAGTCACTATTTGCCGCAACATATGAGATAGTGCACACATACTAATTATCATCTCAACATTGAAATTTGACGTTTATAGTTCAGAACTGCCCAAATTATTCAAAATTATGCAAAGAACAAAAAGCATATTGAAACATGATTTAATTTATTTTACAAATTGTTACTAACAATTAACAAGTATGGGTAACACTACAAATATGAAGGTTAGTATTGGTGTACCATCGTATGTGTTTCGACAAATGGTTACTAACGACATGTTTCATAGGAGCGGCGTTACATTTCTTTCCACTCATAAATATTAAACGTCAATTTTGAGTTTATATCTAGTATGGGCGCACTATCACGTATGTTGCGGCAATTGGTTACTAACGTCATGCTTCATATGCACATTACCTGTTATATTTTTATTTATATTGTTGCTTAATTTATTGTAATAAATTATTTTATTTTATTTTGCCACCATAATGTTCTTTATACGCCTCCAAATGCGGGCGTAATATGGTCTTTATAGCACGGAAATGTCATTGATGCTAAGCAGCATGATTGACAGCAAACACATGACATGATATATAATAGCAATATCACAGTATCTTAGTAACAACAAATTAGCCTACTGTCGACTTTATTTCACTGCATTTGCAATTTAAAAACTTGCCGAAAATACTGATTCTTTTTAATATTTTGTTCCAGTTTCATGGTGCAAAATAAAATAAAACATTGTATGTACCACGGGCATAATTGTAGATTATGGCTCTCAGGAATATAAAAAGCCCTCCGCTTCGCGTCGGGCTTTTTAACATTCCCTCGAGCCATAATCTTCTGATTATGCCCTTAATACATAAATATCTATTATTTTATTTTGCCACCATAATGTTCTTTATACGCCCCCAAATGCGGGCGTAATGTGGTCTTTATAGCACGGAAATGTCAGTGTTGCTAAGCAGCATGATTGACATCTGACCCATGACATGATATTTCACGTAAGTTGAAAGAATTATTGAAACAACAACCTTACTATACAACCTTTATTAATTTAACAATAATAATATTAATGAAACTTATTCTTTATAAAAATTGAAAATACAGTTGGATGGATTTGAAATTGTAACTCCAGATGAGCCAACACCAAAGCTGACAGTTCCTTCGCCGTTTTGTGGTATACTTATAGCTGCTGTACCAGTAATGTTCTGAGCAATTTTAATTTTATTTTGCAGAGAATTCTCTACATATGATTCGGCTACTTTATCCGATCGCCATCCACCAAGCTGCTTCAGTGCCCTTGTATCACCGCCGCTTTCTGCAAAGATCGTCGCCGCACTCCTGCGAAAGCAGTGCCCTGTGTACTTATGGGCATCCGGTAGATTGAGTAACTCTGCTATTATCCTCGGCATTTTACCTAAGGTGTTTTTTCCAACAGTCTAAGCACTACATTTGCCATTATGATACGACAAAAACAAGCTGTCAATTTTAGTATGTTCCGGTCGTAATGCTCCATATTTTCGGTACAAAGAGACGTAATCAACCAATCCATCGCTTGGTACAATTGTAAATTGCCTCGAAGTATTAGTTTTGGTTTTTTTGATCTTCACTAATAGCACTGATCCCTGTACAGCCAAATCGTGCAGTTCTTCGCGACGACATGCTCCAAAAATACCAAAGGCTGTGACAACCTATAAAACACAATAATTTTTATAATGGGAATTGGAAAAAAAACTAAAATCGTTATACCTTAACTAACAAGTACGTATGATCAGGCGCCTTCAACATGAATTCTTCAATTTGATGCCGTTGCAATACATAGGACTTTTTAGCTTGATCACCTACAGAATTATTCTTCATGAATTCTGTGAGCATGGAAAAACGAGATATATCAACATCTTCCTTCAACTTGAACATCTTTTTCAATTTAGAATATAAACACCACAGTGACGACGGCTTATAGAACTTTGACTGCAAAAATAGATATTTATTGAATAGAGATAATTGACTAATGTATATATATACAATCCCTTACCATTTGGGACAAGTATGCCATCACAACTTTTTCATCACATTTTGTGGACACATTTTTTGTGCTCCGCCACGCGCAAAACTTTTCATACTCTTTTATGTATAAATATTTCGATTTACTTGGAATTATTTTTGCCTGGGCGGCCTCCAATTCATCTAAAATTTCTTGTGAATAAGTTTTTGCGTTTTCACCTTCCATTTTAGAATGGAAATTATTTACAAACAAACAGTACCTTAGCAACAATTTAGCAATATCACAGTATCTTAGTAACAACAAATTAGCCTACTGTCGACTTTATTTCACTGCATTTGCATTTAAAAACTTGCCGAAAATACTGAATCTTTTTTAAATTTTGTTCCAGTTTCATGGTGCAAAATAAAATAAAACATTGTATGTACCACGGGCATAATTGTAGATTATGACTCTCAGGAATATAAAAGTCCTCCGCTTCGTGTCGGGCTTTTAACATTCCCTCGAGCCATAATCTTCTGATTATGCCCTTAATACATAAATATATATTGTCTACGCCTACATACATAACACGAATTACGAAACTACTATACAGGGTGTCTCTAAAAGGTCTGTACAAAATACTAGGACAAATTCCTGAGAGTAAAATATGAGAGAATTTACCTTAGTCCAAAAGTTGATAGTTTTCGAAATACAGGGTGTCAAAGTTATTATTCAGGATTTGCATGAAATTTGGTGCCTAGAGATTTTCTATGATGAGAAATCCGGATTTGATCATAGTTTTGATGTATATTTTAGAGGCCGCCACCAGCAGCCCTTTGTTTACATTTAAAGCTCCATAACTTTTTTCTGCCTCGGTATATCAAATTTCTAGTCAGAAATTCTTATTCCCTGATATGTTTTCTTCAAAAAAGGTATACCTTGTAGATGTCGCTTCGAGCAGCCGTTTCTGTTATAATCGAATTTAAATGTTACATTGCGTACTAAAATTCATTCTAGCCCTCCTTCATACTTTGTCCAGGCTTAGGACTGGTCCAATAAGTTTGGAACGTGTTTAAGGATTAACCGCCAACAACAACAGAACTAACATACAAAGTAAATAAATAACAAACGACCTAAACAGCAAACTGTTATTAAATTATAAATTTTTAATTAAACTCTAAGTAAATGTTAAAAGTGGCCCCAGTTTTTATGTACACAAAGATTAATTTTACGGAGAAAATTGAGTTACACCATGTCCATCATCTCTGCATCTAACTCTTAAAGTTCTGTTAACTGTATCCTTAGAAACCAATGTGCCTGGTGATCAGACTCGGATCTTCTTCAACTCGTCCTAAAATTCTTCAACCTCTGCTGTTCTAATAGTACGATTCCGTCCATAATCAACTAGTAGGAACAAAACTACCGGTTGCCCGAAGACGCCTTTCAACAGCGGCAAATGTTTGATGGTTTGGAACGCGTCTATTTGAAAATATTTCTTGGTATACTCTGACCGAGTCCCCATCACTTCCTTGGCAATAACCATAAACTAATATCATATCAGAAATTTCTGCGTTAATGTAGGGTACGGCCATAGCGAAAAATTGAAGAAGAAAATTAAAATTACAATAAAGATTTGTCAAACTGAATTGTTTGGCAATACTCTTTTGTAACTAATAACAATACTTAATAACGTTTAGTCGTTACTATGATGAATTGTAGTACGCAATGAAACATTTAAATTCGGTTATCACAGAAACGGCTGCTCAAAGCGACATCTACAAGGTATACCTTTTCTGAAGAAAACAGGGAATAAGAATCACTGACTAGAAATTTGATATACTTAAGTATGACTTTTCATGACGCGGCTTAGTCTACCCGTTGTTTAATCATGCAGGGATTAAACACATTTATCTGGTCACCAAATTTAGATATATAATTAGAATTAAGATATATGTTCAAATTAGTTAGCACATCGAAAATGATTATTAAGTACGTTATGTAGAGCTGATCAATTATAGTAAGCAATTGCAAGGTAGTCATAAAAGCGCTTAGGTTAGATAAACATGACCTAAGATATAGGACTAAAACAAACTACGTAATATTAAGAACTGTATATAAACTTGTAAGTAGTGTAAAATAATTCTTTGAATGAAAACTATTTTGTTCAATTTCTTAAAGGGGTTGTGAGGCACAGTCTACAATTGGTACAAGTGACGGCGTACCCCTCACATAAAAACCCCAAAAACACTTAATCTCTTTAACCAGAGATTGAACATAGTCCTTCGAGTCTATTGAAGATATCAGCACATGGTACTTCAAGACACCACCAACGGCACATCACCACTACCCGCCGCCCTAAGAAGTTAGAACGACGACAAGTCAAAATTAACATTGCGAGTCCCAGGGCGTGAAGTAAAGATAAACGACACAAGGTACAAAACGAAAAATTGAAAAGATCAACAAATTGGCCAGCAAGGCTTACGAATATGAAGAAAGATTCGGCAGCACGGAAGAACAAGGCTTACATTAGTGAGCGTCGCAATTCATTGGATACATGGTGGGAAAACGCGATCAGCATACATAATGAGATATCAAAACTGCAGATAGATGATCGTGACTACCGCACATCAGAATATTTTGAAAAGTTAGGTAAGCTATACAATCACATTAAAATCTACTTGACAGAGCTAGAAAAGAAGCTAACGACCACCTCGCAAGAAGACGATGGGGTCGACAAATAATAAGAACAGCGGTTGAAACGACAGATCAAGATATAACAATTAGGATCTCTATTACAACATGTGGCAGAAAGATTGAAAGAAGAGGAAAACACGGTCCAATTTAAGTTATGCCAAGAAAAGATTCAGTGCCAATGGACTGCGATTGAAGAACTGCACGAACACATCAAGGTACATGAAAAAAAATTTCAGGATACCTATTATTCAGACGAGTTCCAGAAAACCGAACAATGGTGTGACGAAATATGCGTCGAACTCGGAAATAAAATAAAAATGGCTGGAGACAAGACATGCAGCATCAAGATACCGGAAATAAAGCTACCCATATTTAGTGGTGGCTATAAAAATAGGATGACATTCCAAGACATTTTTGACAAAGTGATACACTCCAACAAAACTGTGACACCAATAGAAAAAAATGCAATATATTAAAAGCATCGTCGAAGGAGAGCATCGAAACTAATCCAGCACCTTCAAATAGCAGAATGCAACTACGAAACCGCATGGGAACTTCTCAAAAGCAGATACAACAACAAAGGATTAATGGTAAAAAATCTAATAGACAATGGGACGCAGAGACAAACAAACTGTTCGAACAATCAGTAAAAGCACCAAATGAAATACCATTGATGAAAGAGGTAATGGAATTCCTCAAGTTAAGATTCCAGTCAATGGAAGCGATGTCCCAGCCAAGGAAATTAAAGTATACTCCCGCACGAAGGCAGCCCCAATGGCAGGCCAAGCGGCAAACATGCGTTTACTGCAACCAACATCACAAGTTGGGTGACTGCAACAGATTCAAAGGGTTAACACAAGCCAGGGTCGCATTCGTTGGAGAAAAGCGTCTATGCTTCAATTGCATGGACCACAGTTCCACATCAAATGCCACTCGATTCGACGCTGCACAACGTGTCACTACCCGCACCACACATTACTGCACCAGTAATACAAAGAACCTGCAACGCACCATCAAACAAAATCGGCAGCGCACGCTTCGACCAAGGAAGTTGGGGAAGCGTGCGGCTCCGGAAAAAAAGAGGTTCTATTTTGCCACAGCAGTTGTTAGAATAAAGGATGTCTTCGGTGAACTTCACATGTTACGAGTATTAATCGACCCAGGATCACAGGCATTCATTACGGAAGGTCAACAGGAACTACCCTGTAAGAAACCCATATTGTTTGCCATTTAGTGCTAAGTGTCAAGTGATAGTTTATCAGCCGTACTTCTTACTGCAAATCTTGATAAAAGCAGACTTACAGATGAGGAAACAAGACGAAATAGTGGAACTAAGAAAGTGTGTAATGATCTTCAACAGCATTTACGATAACATGTACGGACGGTGTTTAACAGTGGTAAAAGCACAAAAAAAGTTACTAAATGCTTTGCGAAAAATTAGGACCCAAAAGGTGGGAATGTTTATCTAGAAAGTAAAACAGGAGTAAGTGCAAGATCAGCTGATTGGACGATAATAACAATGTGACTGTTCATTTTCAGCAATAGTTAGTCATTGTAGTACATGAGCGACTGAATATTTAAAGAAAAGTGAAGACCATTCAGAACGCTTTAAACAGTTACATAACCCCATAAAAATTCGTTACGCAATCAGGCTCAACGTTACATGTATAAGGATGAACAAACTAAAACATAACATTTTTGCAGATGCTTATAGGAAGCAAAAATTATAGATTTTGAATTTTCAGTGCAAAATAAGTGCTAATATGAGGTATGCTACAAAAAATTGGGAAGTGTGGTACTTACGCATGGACCGTATTGGAAGTAGGGGGACTGAAAGAAATTTTAAATATGTTAAAAGGGACTATATACATATTAAAGAAGTGCCAAAGAGCACTTTTTTGCGACATTACTACATTTAGCGACTGGAAGGTGTCACGAGGATCTAATGTTTAATCGTACAGTCGTACAAGCCACGATGAGATAACCACGTTCTTAACATATTAATAGGAATGCTAAAAGAACAAAATGTCAGAAATGATCTTCTATGTATATCCTTTGCGTACTTCCAGGTTACACTCATCACTTTTTCTAAATAAAGAAAAATACCTTGTGGGACAGTTCCAAGGTGGGTTCTTGCTGCTTTTTTTTACTCTAATGTATTTCCAGTTTTTTTAATGTTCAGACAGCGAGTTGCTAAGGTGAATTAAAGCAGGTAGGCTATCCTTCTAAAAGAAAATATAATTACATGAACAACAGACAAACTTAACAAAATATTTTCATCAACTGAACGGGAATGGTTGAAATTTCGAAGCTTTGAACGTTACGTAGCAGTGATGGGTGTAAAACATACCAGAAGGAAAAAGCACCAAACAGTGGATCATTTTATTAAAATTTTAACGGTTTTTATAGTACCGTTTTATTTGCGACAACTCTAATTGTGAATTTACATATCTGTTAACTTTAAATAGAGACAGAATTTCAGATGGCGGCCTGAAAGAAACTTATTTTTACGACAAACTTTAATTGTACTCTATCATGGCCGTCTCCATTTAACAAGTCAAATTGCCTTGTAAAGAGTGTTCATATTAATGATAATAATGTGTATCGTATGTAATTTAGCATCAGAATTTTAGTGCGAATTGGGATTTTTATACCTGTTGTTAGGCAACACACTTTACGATTTCAATTTTCCTTAGAAGTGTACCTATCTACACTCAATTTTCTAGTAAATTTAAAATGCGATAAGGTCGATTTGCCTTATTTGTTAAAAATAATCATGTAACTTCTTCTTTCTGGTTTCTTCTGTGACTGAAGAACGCCATTTTGAACAAGCACGAAAAACTGCGTTGTTAGAAAATTTATATGGGAGAGATAGTTTCTTATAACTGCTATGAAATCTTTAGAAGTTATACACTATGATTACTGGTTTTACCTTCTCTGCCCATTACAAAAGGATACTAATTAGAGTTAGTGTGTACAGATTTAAAATTTCTAACGAAGCTCTCGTCAGATCAAGCGAAACCGCTTTCTTTCTTTTAGAGTGATCACTTCTGTTTAACCTTTAAATCAATAAAATACATGTTTACAATTTAAAATACCTTAAAATACACTTTTGAAATTTTGTATGCGACACGTTTCGAAAATAAGGATTTCTCTAGGTTTTCTGCCATAGATTATTACCGTCCTTCTTCGTTCTTCATGATATTGCTGTGACCGATTCTAGCACTGTACTGAGTCAACGTTCTTCTGCAGATTTTAGAGCTGATTTTATGTCGATTTAACGTAAATTACCTTAATACAAAAATACTTCCTAAGAGAGCTGGAACTCTTGAAAGATGGCGCCCTAACATCGGTTTAATTCAATATTCAAATATCTTCAAAATAGTTTCCCTTTAAATGATAGCGTTCTGGACATTTATTTAGTGGAATGTGCCCAATCGTATGGCGTGAATATGATTTTACAATTGTTCTCATAAGCGGCTCGTTTGGGCGGGGCATTGGACATCGTTATTCATAAGTTTTTTGTTTTTCAAAATATCACAATTTTAACAAAAAATAATGATACTCCTGTCTGAAGTCGCTACGACGCACCGTTTTCGAAATAAATAGATTTGAACTTTTCATGTGTTAATCATACTTTTATAAAATTAACTAACCAATTTATTTACAATTATGAAATATGGCTATGGAAAATAAACAAAATAACAATTGCGTGAACGTCAAAATAACTAGTATTACAGATACTAGTTGAGGTTAAAGTGTCAAACAGATTTTTATTGTTTAGTTACATTACCGTAAATACAAAAAGTTGAATATTGTTAGAATGGTTTCGTTTAGTAACGAAGAATATGCCTATATGCATTTAGTGTACAGCGAAATGCAATGCAACGCTCGGGCAGCAGCACGTAGATATGCAGATAAATTTCCAGGTAGAAGACATCCTGCTTCTAAATCATTTACGCTTCTTCGTCAAAGAATTCGGGAAACAGGATCGGTAATTCCTAAAATTAAGGAAACGGGAAGACATGCTGATGTAATGGAAGAATATCAGGATGATATTTTAAAGGAAATTGAGTACAATTCCGAAATAACCGTAAGACGGTTGGCTGCAATGTATCCCAATGTGCCAAAATGTTCTATGTGGAACATTCTATATAAGGAAGGCTTGTATCCTTTTCATTTCAAAAAAGTCCAGGCCTTGCAAGCAGGTGATTTTCCTGCTCGTGTTGATTTTTCCAATTGGATGCAAAATAAAGAGAATCAAAACCAAGATTTTTTTTCTAATATTTTGTTTTGTGATGAAGCCACTTTTACAAAAGATGGAATTTTTAATACGCACAATGCATACTATTACTCCTATGTTGATGAAAACACTCATGCGATAAGGGAAAGTAAACATCAGGAAAGGTTTAGCATTAATGTATGGATAGGTGTTCTTGGTGATAATTTGCGTGAACTAGAATTTGTGGTTTTTACATGATGGTTGTCCGGCGCACTATAGCAGAACTGTTCGTAATTTTTTAGATAACTTTTACCGACAGCGATGGATCGGAAGAGGCGGTCCGGTTGCTTGGCCAGCAAGGTCTCCAGGTTTAAATCCTTGCGATTTTTGTGTATGGGCATACCTAAAATCAATGGTGTATACCCAACCAATAGAAACACGCGATCATTCTTTTATGAAAAAATCGAAATTTGTTAAATTTTATGTTAAAATTGCGAAATTTTGAAAAACAAAACACTTATGAATAACAATGCACAATGCCCCGCCCAAACGAGCCGCTTATGAGTACAACTAAAAGATCATATTCACGCCATACGATTGGGTATATTCCACTAAATAAATGTATAGAACGCTATCTTGAAAGGGAAACCATTTTGAAGATGTTTGAATTAAACCGATGTGAGGGCGCCATCTTCCAAGGGCTCCAGCTCTCTTCGGAAGTATTTTTGTATTAAGGTAATTTACGTTAAATGGAAATAAAATCAGCTCTAGAATCTGCTATTTTCTTTTGTGAAAAGAGTTGACACCCTGTATAGTAAAACACTCAGTTAAGTAATTATACACAAGCAACATCCGGGTGAGTTTCTTTTACTTGTTACGCTTTCGTGACGAAGTCTCTCTCAATTCGTTACTATAACGAATTACAGTTCTAAGTATTCTGTTCTTCTAAATTTTGTGTGGGAGATTTCTTTTATTCGAATTTTTAATGGTATTACTACTACCGAGGTTATGTTCCTGTAATGATACAGATTATATACGCTTTATGGGAAATATTATCAACTTTACTTGTGAATAAATCACAAATACTAGCTTCAATCTATTCTCTATTTTCATGTGTAATAATTTTGAGTTTGGAAAAAATTGCAATGTTTAAACAGCTGTTATAAAAGTATACTTATTGCGGGTAGTGATCGGCTGTTGGTAAAATTGAATGTTGCCACTTGCTCAACTAGACTGTTATACAATATACAGAGTGCTTCACGAGCTATGTTAATATTTGTGCGTATATGAATTAGACTGCTTATAGATATATCTAAAGTTTATAGATGTTTATACTAAATGATTAATGCATGTTTTATACTTCATTTTTTGTATATTTATCTACGCTATACCTTTACGTGTCAATATACGCTATCATAATAAGGAAGCTATTCAATTTTCTTTGTCTCTAACTATTTCGGCCCCCAATGCACATGGTGAAACATTAATTACTTTAAATTTCTTAGTAATTGTAATAATTCTAAATTGCGCTTTTGCTATTAGGTTTATAGAAATAGTAGCAACCTAACACTTTCTGATTCCTGTGTGAAAATTTTCTGCTTTATTTTTTTTTTTGTACTGCCAATTCGCATTTAAATTTATGTTGTTGTGCTTAAGAAATACGCAATGGTAGACATCTAAGCGAAATAAATTTGATTATTAATTTTGGGTTAACTGATTTTTGCGGTTAATTTAAACTGATACACCAGTTTTAAGGAGAGCTACTCCTAGAACTTCGGTTTTATTTTAGGTAATTAATTTTGAGATTGTGTTGTGTTTATGCGTTTTCGGATCAACGCTGGATGTCGAACAATGCAGAAGCAAGGTAAGTGTATTTCTACTATAACGTTCGGATACGTATTTATTTGTGCCTAGATTTAATTCGTTAAATTTCGTCCTTAGACGTTATAGCTATCCGAACTTACGATAACGATTGTGTAAATATTAATTATCTTGTGTAAATTGTTGAATTTAATTATAAATATTTTTGGGGGAAATCTGTACACAGATTACGTTCTTATTTATAAAATATATATTCATAACGGCAACACCGATTGGAGAATTCTTTTCTTATATTTTATTTATTTGTGTTTATAATTAAACCACGTTGTATTAACCTATCAGTAGTTGTTTTCTTTATTCCTGCGGACTAGGATCTCAATTCCTAGCTAGACCTACTATCTTTCTGGACGTTGTCCAATCTTATTTTAACTGTAGTGTACCTCTTCCTGTATCGTAGCCATTTTCTTGGTCTAAGGTCATGTACGATAGCAATTACAGTTATTGTCCTCAGTAAATCATAATATCTTTAAAAATTATGAAATACGTAAACGCTGTTGTTAATATAACAGTTTAATAAACAAATCTTTTATTTTATTTTAGCAAAAAATAGCCAGATGTTTAATACATTAAATATTATTAATCTGCCTTGAAGATGACAAACCAGAAAACCCTCAAATGGCGAAGTCTAACAGTTAAAAATATCATAATCAAGAACAAATTTTAAACAAACTATGATGTAAGAGTAAAGTTTGGAAAAACTTTAATTTCAAATTGATAAAAAGCATTTACACATTGAAATTTGACATACCAATTAAAGATCTAATTTTTCGTTAATAATTGTATTTGTACAGTGAAAACACGCTGTGTACGTTTAATATAATTATTGATTTAAACTACATGTTAAATTATTGTAGGCACTGCTCTGATAACTTAACATAATTGAACAAGTATTTACTTCAAGGTTTAGGAAAATACAGCAAAAAAAAACTAGACATACCAAAAAATAAAATTTTAAGATGTACCAATGAGCCTCCTTCTTCTTGTCTATTTACATTTGGATGTTTACATATCTCAACAGTTTCACGTTGTAAACTAGCATAATAATGAGCTTGTCTTGACAATATTTCCATATTATCAAACTAAATATTCATGACTTAAATTATTTAAAGCATACTCAGTCACTGGAGGCTTCTATGGTTGACCCAATCTACAAACTCTCATATGTTTTTTACGACTTGCATCAAAGTTACGTTTTGTGAATCCAATGTATACTTTTCCACAAGAACAAGGTTGTATACTCCGGAAGATGAAAATGGAATTAAAATATTTTTTGGTGACCTGAAATGTTCTTTAATCTATATTGCAGGTTTAAAAACAGTCCTAATGCCATGATCTATTAGGATTTTTTCAATTCTATCTGCAACATTAGTTCTAAAAGGAAGAAAATCAGTGAATAATCATTAGCTTGTAGTCATTTTGTTATTATATTCATCTTTCAATTGATCCTTAATTTTTCCTACTAATTCATACTTTTTGTACTTGCACATTACCAATAAACAAAAGCTAATTTTCCACTTGGAAATAATGGGTACAGATCCGAATTTTAATCTGTTCTAATAATATTCTTTTATATAATTATTCATTTTTCAACGCGTTTGAATATAACATGTACCATTATCGAGTGAAAATATATAAGTAAAATATTACCCAGCAGTTATGGTACAAAGGTCCTTTTATAGTGATACAATTTGAATCTCTCCAAAACGTCTAATTTGTCTTTTTTATTACAAAAATGTAAAAATTTGTTTTGTGAAGTCATAAGGTAATTATTTACTACTAAATGTTTGGCATAATTTAATTTGTCTGTGTATTTATATTTTTACATCTAATGACGTGTTCTTTGTATGTAATATTAGAGTTCCTAAGTGTTTGTCTAATATGAACAGAATTACAGAATGTGCAGTCAAATTTATAAATACCCGATTTAATAATGTCGTTAGTTGAATCTTTGACATTAAATGTTAAGAACATTTGTATTTTTTAATACTACTCTTTCCTTCCTATACTTTTGCAATATGTGAGCTACTTTTTCTCCAAAATATGAAATTGATATGTATTTATTTTCTGTGGGTTCTGTCTTAACTGGGTAAATGTTTCCGATAGATAATGTGTACTCTTGATTTTTAACTAGTATTCGCTTGTTCCACTTGTTTTATAATTAATATTTCTTTATTGAAATTTGCTTTGTTTATGGTAATGACATTGCTCTATGTACTAATGATCTATATGCAGATAACTTAAATGTTTTATTGTGACACGAATCGTTTGGAATTGTTATCTTTGTTTGCGTTGGCTTTCTAAAGATGGAGAACTTGTTCTGTGTATTAATTTTTATGTTTAAACCCAGAAAATTAACGGGTCCAATTTTTTCTTTCTCTTGTGCAAATTTTACGTTAGGTTGTAATTGTTAATATCAATCAGATGAAATATCAAAACAAGCTAAAATACAATACATGCATAAATGCACGTTTCCATGGTAACTGCAATTCGTAAAAGATTTGGGTACTATGTAGCGTTTTCATACGTATTTCCATAGTAACGGTAGCCAGAGTTCACAAACTTTCAACGTCATCAATCCACTTTCTATTTGTACCTTACTTACTACCTTTGCTTATGCAACATATTTAACCTATTGGAATTCCATACTAAAACACGAGTATATCCTTTTTATTTTTTCCTTAAAACACACGAGTCCTTAGCATGTTATACAATGTATTAATTGCTATAACTTAAAATTAAAATTTTATCATTGCTGGTCAACTGGTGGTGGATATTGACGTACGACTTGCACAGAAAATAAGCATTCCTTCTTGGATATTAAGTAAAAATGCAGGTCCGGGGCAATACGATATTTAACACGTTAAAGATCGCTCACTAAAAGTGGAAATCCTTTAGTAGGGCAAAATTGTAGTGACGGGTAGTGCTAATAACCATTAGTAGTTGATGCGCAAAAGATGCCTGACATTTCCGTTTGTGTCCAGATCTGGGCAAAACACCAAAAAAGTATCGTTTCGAGTTTATAGAAGTACGTGGATTGAGTTCACAAGGGGATAAATTAACCAGAAACTAAACGAACTTTATTTTGCAAGATGCGAAAAAAATCAGTCTTAATAAAAGTTTTTGCTTGAAATATTGAAATAATTCAAGATATAAAAAAATTGTGTTGTACAGTGTGTCTCATTTTGGTAGAAATTGTAGGGTATGTCGTTTGCGAGCAAAGCTAGAAAGATGCGATTTTGGCGACTCTATTCTACTTTTTCGTGAAACGAAATATGCCACAAACAGAATTGTAATAGTCCTATTAGTATTTGAGATACAGGACGAAATTCAAAATTTGCACATTTTAACCACCCCTCCTAACTGCTTTGCCTTGTAATTGATCGAAATGGTAAAAAGTGGGTTTTACAGTATTTTTCGTAGAATTTAGTGACGTGCATAGTTTTCTCCACAAAAAGTCAGTTTCTTCGCAATCAACTAAAGTTGTTTTTTAAATGGAACACCCTGTATATTTTTTATTATATAATAGAGCTTACTCTCAACTTTCAAAAAATATATTGCGTGGCACTTCTTTTGCATTATTAACATCAAAGATGAATGTTACGTTAATTTAACATTTTGATGATATAGTTGGCCATGAAAAAACAAGATTCAGGGTTAGGAAGTTGTATACAAAAATACAAAATTAAAAACTAAACATAATACTTACAACTTTACAAGTGTTCAGTTCTCTGATTAGAGAGATTGAGTAGTTGGGGTTTAATGTGAGGGGTACGCCGTCACTCGTACCAATTGTAGACTAGACCTCACAACCCTGTTGAGTAATTGAATAAAAGATGAGATTCATTCAAAGACTGATTTATTTGATATTATTTACACTTTATATACAACTTTTTACATGACGTATTTTATTGTTTGACCTAGTTAGTAGGTCATGTTTTATTCTTTTAAGCGCCTTTTTGTGCTTACTAGTTATAATGCACATAGTATATGTGTAATTTCAACCTTACACACTTTTGTATCAGCACAATTGTCGCAATAATTAACCTGCTCTATATTCAGTTTTGCTTACGATTCGTTTTACGTACTTCTTAATTGTTAATTCTACTTATATTTCTCAATTTATTACTAAATATAAAATTACTAAAATTATTATCATTATTAAAATACCCTGTTTAATCTGCAAGATTAAACATCCTGGCGGGCCCGAAGTTCATGTTCATTTGCAGATTGAACATTCTGCCGGGCCCGAAGTTCATGTTCAATTGCAGATTGAACATTCTGCCGCGACGAGGTGGTTGGGATGGCGTAAAGTTGTTCCATCTGGAATCTTTCTTCCATCTTGGTACATTTAGTTCTTCTATAGCTTTTAATTTATCCCGGAACTTCACCCATTTTGCTGCTCTGTGTTCAGGTACTTCTTGATCCCATTTGATCGCGCTTATCCATAATTCTTGTATTATTAGTTTGGCTGTTATGGTTATTGGACTGACCCACCCTAGCGGGGCGAAGGTTTTTGCTGTTTCTGATAGTATGCTTCTTTTTGTTAATGCTTTGTTGTTGAGTGCTACCTTGAATTGAAAGCTGTCTTGATCTGGTAGCCATCTCACTCCTAGGGATTTTCTTGATTCGTTTTGGTTGATATCCAGTGGTTCCGACGTTTCTTTTTCTTCTTTCCATAGTTCTGTGTGATTTCCTGCCCATTTTCTTAACGTAAACCCTCCTTTCGCTGATAATGTGATTAATTCTTCCTGTAACGTTTTTGCGTCTTCTATTGTTGTGGTTCCAGTTAACAGGTCGTCCACGTAATAATCTTTCAGTGTTACTGCTGATGCTTGCGGGTAATTGTTTTCTTCATCTTGGGCTAGTTGCTGTAATGTCCTTACCGCTAGGTAAGGTGCGGAAGCTGTTCCATATGTCACGGTTGTAAGTTGGTACTCTTTGATTGGTTCCCTTGGTGTGGTTCTCCACAGGATAGTGTGGTATTTGTAATCTTCTCCATTTTTCGCTTTGAGTCTTGTGTTGTTTCTTATTTATAAAGCTTGATTTTCTTACCCACTGTCGATATATTTCTTCTTTCCTGTAAGGGGCGTAAATCCTTATAGTTGACAGAGGTAGACTTGCTGCTGTAACTTCTTTTGGCGGTGGTGGTGGTGAATTGAATGTAGCTGGTGGTGTTGATGTCTTCAATAGGCTGATGTTCAATAGCTGCTGCTGTTGGTGGTGGATGATGTCTTCAATAGTAATTAATTTTACTGGTTGCCGATGTTGTTGGCTCGAAGGACCATGACTAATTTTACTGGTTGCCGATGTTGATGGCTCGAAGGACCATGTTCATTCTACTGGTTGCCGATGTTGGTGGCTCGAAGGACCATGATCAATTCTCTGATTAAAGAGATTGAGTAGTTGGGGTTTAATGTGAGGGGTACGCCGTCACTCGTACCAATTGTAGACTAGACCTCACAACCCTGTTGAGTAATTGAATAAAAGATGAGATTCATTCAAAGACTGATTTATTTGATATTATTTACACTTTATATACAACTTTTTACATGACGTATTTTATTGTTTGACCTAGTTAGTAGGTCATGTTTTATTCTTTTAAGCGCCTTTTTGTGCTTACTAGTTATAATGCACATAGTATATGTGTAATTTCAACCTTACACACTTTTGTATCAGCACAATTGTCGCAATAATTAACCTGCTCTATATTCAGTTTTGCTTACGATTACGATTCGTTTTACGTATTTCTTAATTGTTAATTCTACTTATATTTCTCAACTTATTACTAAATATAAAATTACTAAAATTATTATCATTATTAAAATACCCTGTTTAATCTGCAAGATTAAACATCCTGGCGGGCCCGAAGTTCATGTTCATTTGCAGATTGAACATTCTGCCGGGCCCGAAGTTCATGTTCAATTGCAGATTGAACAACAAGGCTAATATAAAGTACTAAAAGCGATGTTCGAACTGATGACCATTCTGTCTTATACATACTTCGCACTCTCTTCCATTTCGTTCTATAGCATTAAGCACAACAATAGGGTGATCTTGTAAATGTCTGAAAGCTTCTCTAACTGAATTTGTCAAACGTTCAATGTTATCATATTGAGTTTGATATATTTTATATTGCAAGTAACCCCATAGAAAGATATCTAAGACTGACAAATTTTGAGACTTAGGAGGCCATCTTATCGGCCCATTAATGCCAGTCCATCTATTGCCAAAATTGTTTTCCAAAAACGAGCGTATAATTTGCGAATTGTGAGAAGGGGCTACATCCTGTTGGAAATGAATTTCGTTCAAGCGCGCTAAAGGAATCCCACCCAATAACTCACGCACAACCACTTCTAAAATGTCCTAATATCTAGGAACGGATAAGTTCCCTTCGAAAATGTAAAATTTTATTTTTGATCCTGATATAAAGTAGGAAACGTATAGTCCAAATCGTCCTTGTTGTCTTTGGGGGAATATTTGGTGTTAATTTTCTTGAGACCAGAATTTGCTATTGTGGCTGTTTAAAACGCCTGAATTGCTAAAATGTGCCTTGTCTGACCATATGACATTTCTTCCCAAGTTGGAAACTATATTTAACATGTTTAAGTACCAATTGCAAAATTAATCTACGTTCAGCGTCGCCAGAATGCAGATGTTGAACAAGTCTAAATTTATATGGTTTATTATTATTTATATATCGCATAACTAAATAAACATACATAAGTTTTGTTATGAACGAATAAGTTCAAAAGTAAATATGTAATTAAAAATATGTAATTAATTATATGGTTTATATTTATGGCGGCGAAGCATTTCTTGAATTCTTGTTTTCGAAACTCCAATACTATTTATAGTTCTGCAACAACTTATAGGATACCCTCCACACTGGTTAAAACAGTAACCTCATCATTCTCTCGATTTTATTTAGTATATTTTTTTGACCTGGGTTTAGAAAATGATCCATAGTTAATTAAATTTCTTTTTAATCTATAAAACATGATTTTACAAGGTTGTCCGTTATGGAAACCTACATAGATGTAAAGTTAATTATCATAATTAATACCAAGAAAACCACACTTACCTGTTAAAATACAAATTTATTGTTGTGTCGGCGTTTTCATTACACTGGCCAAAGCAAATCAGCATATCATATTTTTCAAAGTTTGTGGGATGCATTTTACCAAATAAAAAAAAAATTTGCCAGTTTGAATATGTTTGAAAAACTGTTGTACTATTCTTGCATAATTTTTTGTTATTAATTTTGCATTTCTGCGTAAAAGTCCTTAGATTTATTATAATCGTGTATTTACATATTTATAATTGTAATAAAGCAGTAAGAATCTAGTAGCCCTTTTTTAATACTCAAATATAACTTGGATTTATTATAATTTATTATCATCGCATATTTACTTATTTATAATTATAATAAAGCAGTAAGAATCTAGTAGACCTTTCTTAATACTCCAATATATCTTGGACGTTCATGAAAACACGCGTTTAGACTGAGTTTATAGGTTTCATGGCCAACTATATCATCAAAATGTTAAATTTAAGTAACATTCATTTTGAGGTTAATAATGCAAAAGAAGTGCCACACAATACATATTTTTTGAAACGTGAGAGTAAGCTGTGTTATATAATACAAAATATACAGTGTGTTCCATTTCAAAAAAACCAAACTTTCGTTTATTGCGAAGAACCTGACTTTTTGTGGGGAAAACTATGCACACCACTAAATTCTACGGAAAATTCTGCATCATATCCACTTTTCACCATTTCTTTAAATTCCAAGGCAAAGCTGTTTCACGAGGGGTATCTGTATCTCAAATACTGTTTGTGGCATCTTTCGCTTTACGAAAGAACAGAGTCACGAAAACCGCATCCTTCTAACTTTGCTCGCAAACGTGATACCCTACAGTTTCAACCAAAATGGGACACAGTGTACAATATACAATACAAAAAGAGTAAACATATATTTACTTATCATAGCCGTCTTTTCCACTGGCATACCAGCTCCATTGGGTCTTATGAAAAAGAAGAAACTCTAGTGAGCGGTCACCAAATCTAAAGAGTGACTCGATGGTTAGCATATGCACTAAAATTTTCTCGGCGCCAAAACACACGCTTTTTGCTAGATCCCAATAAATTGCACGTGTTTTTAGACACGTGAATATAATGTCCCATCTATTAACAATTTTACGATAAGCAATTTTGACATTTATCGGTCCAAAGAAATTTTCTGCGAATTGATAGTATGAATGAAGATAAACATTCAATCGGTTGTGCTGCGATATTCGGTTGAATGGGTTGTTTTCATTTTAACACAAGGCGACATCTGGCAACTACTAACTTAGTTATCTCATATGACGAAAGATGTAATTCTGTCTTACAATGTTAGAATCGTTTCGAACCTTTGGCGAAAAACCTGCTCGTTGTAACCTTGCACAACAGTAGCGTAGTCCATTTTTACTGCTTCCTTTATTCGTCTGTCAACTATCAAGATATAATTCTTGTCTGCGAACGGTGATAGTGACTTTTCTTCAGTCTTGGGATTTCTTCCCCAATCTGGCAACTGTGTACGGTTTTAAGCCAATATAATTCAGCTAACTAAATTTTTGAAGGTAGTAACTATCAATTAGGCTTTGGTACATCTTTGAACTCGTTCAACTGTTCAGTCGCTTTATCCATGCAGTGGTTCTAATCAGTCGTAACCACTTTGAGAATCTTTGACAGTTTGACCGGCATGCTTCTAAAATTTGAATAGATAGTATTACTTGAAATTTTTCGTATTCATCTCGTCGTCAGTGACGACAGCTTCTTCAGAACGTACTGCAGTTACAATTTTCAGCAGTTCTGTAAGTCGGCAATTTTTTTGCCATTTATCTATATCTGTTCCAGAAACGAGGGTCCTTTAATACTATCAAAAAAGTATAACCAGTGTCACATAAGTAAATTTAGAGGTATCGCAGAAAATATACATCGTGGCTACCTGAATTTGGTCTAATAGTTTTAATGTGTCCGGCAAGGGTAAACATTTGAAATTTAATTTAACAGGAATCTCATTTCAACATATACCGCTCTTCCATATTTTTTGTAAAAAGTAATCTAACCGCAATTATGGTAAGAAGACTCGACGAATGATTTACAGACACAATTACTTTGTCAACTCCCCATGCTGTCAATCTTTGGTTACCGCTTAAAATGTGGAGTTTGACATTTTTTTAATTAAATTGAAAGCAAAAACAATCTTATTCTAAATTCTGGCTTAAACAGAGAAGCCATGTCATATACTTGATGTACCGTTCTCGTTTTTCCAGATTCTTGAAAGCAAATCCTTCAAAGATGTTGTCTTAGAAAATTAGATCTAGTAAAATTACCATATACATGATAACATGCATTAGTCTATATCTTAAGATCTCCCAACCTTGCTCATTCGACGTTCTCCAAAATTTTAGAATCTTCTCCACATTTTGGCATTTTTGCTTTACTAAAGAACCGGCAAAATATGTCGAAGGACCGTTTGCCGTAACTCACTACTGAAATCTTTAGATTCTTAAATGTTCAATAATTAATTTAACAACTTTAACTTATTTCTTTTTATGATTTACTTATAATACATAAATTTTTTGGCGTTGACGTGACAACGTTCTTACTAAGTGAAATCATGTCCTTGTGCCATTTAAGAGCCACTGTTGCATGTTGCTTATTAAGTGATAATTAGGGAAAGCCCTAAAATAAGTGGTAGATATGCACGTAGATGAATTTAAAAAAATTCCATTATTCTATTGAATTACTAAATCTATTATGGGTAAGATAGAAAAGCTTTTAGAATGTTACTTATAATATTAACAAATGCGTCGATATGCTTTACAATAAATTGTATTTCCTTTGAGCACTTTCAAAATAAATGTATTTTTAAAAAAAGTCTTAGCATGTGTTGTTTAATCACATTGGTATAGATTTCTAAAATTATATTTCATCCCAACTGCAAAGTTCTATAATTAAAAACGGCATTGACTGTCATGCTTCACAATAAGCCTGTTACTTTAAGTAGTTTTGTATTCGATAATAATAGTTCTCTAAATACCGTATTACAGAACACTTGTGTTAAATTTAAAATATTAATTAGTCTCATTTAATTTTACATTAAAAAAAAATACAGATTTAAATTTATTCAGTTATCACTAAATAAATTGGTTTAATTATGGGTTTTCATGTTCTAGATTTCTGTTTCTCATTATAGATAAAATATTTAAAATTCATAAATTTGAATATTAACTAATTATGCAGATAGAGGCTGCAATATAACCTTCTACGGACGTAATTGTAATGTCTTTATTACTAAGATATTATTTATTATACGAGAAAAAAAAGTATGTAAAAAATCATTAATTAAATGTAGTAATTTCGGCTTTAATGAAAATTATTACATGGACCGTATCTAACAATTCTTCGCTCCAAGTTTCATTATTCAAGCACCCCTGAAATACTTTTTATGTAATTTTAACTAATTTTCCTAAAATCTAAATCTAAATCCACTAGAAAAGATCCATTGCACCAGCAAGTTTAAAGAGTTTTTACACATTCAATAATTTTAACAACTCTTAGGGTAGGTATCCATTATTTGTACTTGTATTACTTTAATACTTTAAAAATATCCATATATTTGAAATTGAGTTTGTATATTACTTAGAAAATATTAACTTTTTTAATACAGTACAATTAGACTCACTGACCTAAAATTAAAATAATCATTCAGTAGGTTAATGAAATCGTTGCTCTTTATTGTTCTAAAACAAAGACTAATTATATCCAAGTATAACATAATTAAAATATTGAAACAGGTGCACATGTGTTTCCATCTCATACATATTTAGTGATATTTTCAATCAGAAATTATGTATGTAATAATAATAATATTGTCGTCATCCTTTATTAGGTTTAATAACTAATAATTATTATTAATTTATTAAACCCTTAAGCGAAAAATGTTGTTTATATTATTTGTGGAATAGAGGTAGTAGCCATTTATGTTGGAAATAATGTGTTGTGACACAAGGCCAAAAATTTGGTTTACAGGATATTGCTAAACGAAACACATCTAACGTGAGAATAAAGTCTAAATATGACAGAATGCGAAACATTTTTTTCACATTTCGGACTGTATAAAGTATGTACGTTACCATTTCTTCAGTATCTACTTATTATTATTCACTTATTCAAAATTGAACGTAAACCTTACTAGTATGTGACGTAATATACAGGGTGAATACTCTAAGTGGAATAAATTCTGTAACTCAAAGAGGTGAAGTCCGGGAGAAAAATCATGATAGGCATTCTTTATAATTGTTTCCAGCCCTCGATCTGGGGGAAGCCACCCCTAAGTTTTTTTTTCAAATGTAAGGGTAGGTCAAGTGATACACCGTGTGAAAGCTTATATTAAGAGGAATACAACGCAGTATTTATTTTCTTAAAATTTTAAACATTATTTTGTTGAACAAAAAAATCAAAATCAAAAATAATAAACAAATAAACGGACTCTCTTAGCAAAAGAAGTTTCATTTGAGAACTTTCTTAAACTAAACTACGATTTCATGACTTCTCTGCAAAAAAATCTTTTCTTACGGGGTACACTCATAACTTTAAAGATGTCCAAAATGGCGTTCATTTGTTTCTTGACAAAGACCCAATCGGTGATAAAAACCATTTCTCACGTTTTGAAACATGTATTGTGGAATATTTCTGATTTCTGCAGTAATTCTGTCCCTCAGATCTTGCAGGTCGGTCGGTAATGTAGTATAAACCTTACTCTTCAAATACTCCAATAAAAAAGTCAATGGGATTAAGATCCGGGGATCGTGGTGGCCATTCAAGTGCCCTCTTCGACCAATCCATCTATTTGGAAAAATTTGATTTAAATAGTTCCGTACTGGCAATGCATAGTGCGGTGGAACGCCATCTTGCTGAAACCAAATTCTCTTATCCAAGTCATTTGGATTGTTATCTGGAAATAGAGCCCTTAAATTTGGGGGCAGGTCATCCGTGAGCAGAAAAAGATATAATTGCCCACCAAGATAACCATTCAGAAAAAGTGGCCCTACCACTCGATCTCCAGTAATACTAGCCCATACGTTTAATTTTTGTGGATGTTGCGTGTGAGTTTCCCGCATTCAATGAGGGTTGTGCTCAGACCAATAACGACAATTGTGATGATTCGCTTCACCATGCAAAGAAAACTCATTCATCCGAAAAGAGAATCCATTGCAACTGTATGTGACCATGAACAATGAAGCCCATCATTCGTTCACAAAACTCGATTCGTCGGTCTGGATTTTCATCAGTCAATTCTTGTAGCATTTGCATCTTGTAAGGGTGCATCTTTGCAGTTTTTAAAACCTTTAAAACAGTTCTATGACTGACCTCATTATCGCGCGCTAATTGTCGTGCCGAAATGATGGGGTTTTCTTGAATAGCCAACAATACGTTCAGGTTTGTATTTTCGTCAACTGCCTCTCTTCTTTGTTTTGGCAGATTCTTGACATGACCCAATTCTCTATAGCGCCTTTTTATTTTGCTAATTGTGTCTTGAGAATGCCGCGGTAAAACGGGATGATTTGCTTGAAATAATTCAGCTACCTCAGCTTGAGTGCGACTTCGGTCACTATATCCGATCATTAATATCTCAATGCGAAGGGCTTCCGTTAAATAAGCCATGCTAAATAATTTACTACGATGTTAAGATGTGAAAACTACACTAGAAGAATTATTTACTTAAATAAACGAGCAAAGAAAAATACAAGGAACAGACAATATTGTAATTTACTAATGTGGACGCTAACAAATCAAGCAGGTAACTAAAATCAAGACTAAAACACAGAAGATTAAAAACGTTTTTCATCAACAATAAGACCTGACTTGCTGAGATAATAAATGTACGTTATCAATACGGCACGTTTTTATCTACCGACCATTCAAGAATTGTCGAAATTAAAAAGCATTTAGTGGGTGTAAGAAACACAGAAGATAAAGATTTTTACCTTCAACGATAAGATCAGGCTTGTTGCGATAATAAATGCATGTTATCACTTCGGTACATTTTTACCTACCGACATTTCAATCATTTTCGAAATTAAATACCATTGAGCCAGAGAAAGTTGTTCATTTAGGATTTTTCACTTTATTTTTCAAATACCCGAGAAAATAAATACTCCGTTGTATTCCTCTTAATACAAGCTTTCACACGGTGTATTACTTGACCTACCCTTACATTTGAAAAAAAAAGTTAGGGGTTGATCTCCATATGAGGACTGGAAACATTTATAAAGAATGCCTATCATGGTTTCTCTCCCGGACTTCATCCCTTTGAGTTACAAAATTTATTCCACCCGCTATAGTTACAGTTCAGATATCCAACAATTGTACTTAAGAAGCCGCTGGATTGCCCGCCATTACTGGCAATGTTTTATAAACGTTTCCTGACGAAACTCTCTACTATATGTGTAAATTCTCCATTACGTAATAAGGTACGTAATGAAAATTGGAATATATTGAGATGTTTAGAAAGAGGTAATAGAAGTATCGGACAGCTTACATGACATTTGGGTCATAAAGAGGGGTAATTTCTGGCTCAATACAAGTGCGAGACACAATTTTACATAAATCTGGTTCACGATGTGTTTAAAATAAATTTATTTGGTATAAATTGATCTGAATATCATTTGCTAAGTTTGGTTTCATCATAAAAGGCAATTTGTTGCTACCAAAATTGTCAAGAATGTTAGATATCACCATTTTCGTAGAGTCATTTTAGTAGTGCAATTTTACAATAAAATTCAATTTTCAAAGGTAATTTGGCAAGTAGACATTTCACAGGTGTTTAAACATGGACTATGTAGTTAGGATTAGGTTAGGGATAGTGTATGTTTAGTTTTTAAAGGCAGGAAATACAAAAATTTAGTAAAAAGGGTTATAATATGGACAGTATAGACAATTTTCGCACACATTTTTGTTAGCGAATTAGTGACAAAATATTATAATACATGATTCACAAGAAGAAAGACATTTAGAACATTATGGCATACAAACATTTATAGTGCCGTACATTTTATAGTGTGAAAATCCTAAAAGAGTGTTAGACGATGAGACTTTTTCAATGCAAGACTAAATAACATTATGCATTGCAAATAAGTAGTGAGAACAATAAAGACAAGTTGTACAAACCTTAAACATAACATTTTAAGTGCTAAAAACATTTTTTAATATGAATTAATGTCATATTTAAATTTAAGTATGGTTACGTTGTAAATTTTAGATTTTTCACATAATTTTATACTTTTTCAACATTATTAGATTTAGTTTTTGCTCTTAAAGCAAATAATAGATGTTCTTTCACAATATAAATAAGTTTTTATAAGGATACAGCGTTTTATCCGCAAAATTTTGCTAAATCTGAGGTGAATTCTAGACAAATTTACATAAGCTTAAAATTTTCATTAAATTAAATGTTTCGAATTTAAAAGATATGTTTTCTTATGTAAATTGTCCTCAGAATTCCATTTTCAAGTAATTTTAGTGTAGCTTGTAAGTGTATATAGTTAAAAGCTTATTTTGATTAGATTAAGTTGTTTCGTTTATTAGTGGTAGGAATTATTGCTTATTAGGTGTCCTTTTATTCAAAATTTCACATAGTTTTCATTTCCGTTTTTAAATTTCATTTCCGACCATGTATAAGAAAGTTACGGCCAAAATTCCATTTATGTACAATTCTTAATTTTGATTATCCAATCACATCCATTGTAAATTTTGCAATATGGCTGTAAAAAAGTTGAAATTTCTGTAGCAACCAGAAACCTATAAAAGCAAGCGCTCAGGAAGTCATGCTCTCTCTAGAATTTGTTCAAAAAAGTGAAAAAGTTAAAACAGTGTTGCTAAATTTGTGTTTACATAACCTAATTTTTTATCGTCGAGAAAGTTTACGTTACGAATAATTTCGAGAGCACTTGTTTTTATATCATCGGTTAAAATTAAATAGTTCGGTCACCGATACCTGTCGTTGTTAATAAAATATTTCTGTACGATTAATTGGTCACGATTTTGTGTAAATTTGTTTTCGTGTTTTCCGATTTAAAATAATTCTTTATATACCAAATTAAATTCCATTTTTATTTGGTGAAAGTTTGTTTTATTTCTCCGGACAATTCCTCTTAAATAAATATTATATTTCGGTAACTAAAATAAAAGTGTGTTAACAAAATCTTGGATACTTAATAATACATTTTAAACGATATCACTCATAAAGATTTAAAACCATTTTAAATAAAAGTTACCATAGTAAATAAGTGTTTGGAGGTTGCCGTTTTTGGAAAGAAAACATCTTGAAGCTTGGAAGTTGGTGTCTTCGAGAACCGAGATAGCAGTTGGATATTAGTAACAACAATAGCCGAGTGAACATTGCCTGCCTCCAGCTGAAGTTTGAAGACATCATTCTATCGACAGGAAGGACTGTATATGTGAGTTTTAAAATTTTATAACCCTGTTATTGGTATTTCCCTGCAATTTATATTTGTTATATGTTATTAATTAAGAATTTCAATTATTTACTTGTGTAAACACCTGTGAAGCTATGTATTTCCTTTTCTTTTTCTAAATTTTCATTTTGATCCAAACATTAAAATTTCTTAATTATTTGACATTGTTTTGACAGCTTTAATTATTTTTCACTTAAAGTCATTAACGCATGCGTTAGAAAGCAAATTCTATTCAGAGCAAATTTTATACGTTAAATTCATTTACATATAGGATATTTCTTATATAAAAAAAATTTTTATCTTCAACTAAATTCCTAGAACTCTATCCCCATATGAGATAATATTAATATTAATAAATAAAACTATTACATTTCAATTTATTGTCGCCGCAACGTGTGGGCACGATTTAGTTTGAAGATTTTGATATTAAAGCACAAAAAAAATTTTTTATAGGTATTTAGTTTTTTTTCATTTTTCGTTCATTGTTATTTGTTATTTGTTATTAGTTATTGTTTATTGTGTTTATTAGTGTTAGGATTTTTACAAAAAGGGGCAAATTTAGTTAGTACAACTAGTGAATGCAAGATCGTAGGGTAACTAGATCAGGTAAAGTTTACGGACCTAAAGATATTGAGGTAAAAGAGAAAAAACAGGATCTAGTTACAAAGATGGAACATATTGAAAAGGATGTTGAAGCACAACAAGAAGGGGGAAGTCCAGTTAGGGAAAGCAAAAGCTTAGACGTGGACATGATAATCGCCATGCTGATGAAAGCGGAAGAAAGTAGAAAGGAAGACATGATGAAAGCAGAAGAAAATAGAAAGCAAGACAAGAAAGAAGCAGAAGAAAATAGAATAAAAGCTGAGGAAAATATTGATAGTAAATTTAACAAGCTTGAAGAAAATAGGAAAGAAGCAGAGGAAGAAAGAAAGGAGGATATGAGACGGCTACAAGAAAGTATCGATAGACAACTGAATAAGTGGGAGAACGATAAAGAGAAGTTAGTGCATAAAATGGAGAAAACGAAGGAAGAATTAAGTAACAGCATGCACCGAGAAAATGATAAGTTATGGGGAACGATTATCGACAATAAGGAAGAGGCAGATGACAAGATCGGCAAGTTGGACAAGAATATTAGAACTGAAACCCGTCTAAGAGAAGAGGCTTCTAACGAAATAAATGATAAAGTAGGAAGGATACAAGACATCCACGAACAAATATGTTTCCAGGTGGATAAGAATAAGGATGAAAACAAGAAACAGATGGGGGAAATTTGCAATAAATTAAGAATGTACGATCATGACCTGGAAGAGTTGAAAGAACGAGAAACACCTCGAAATTTTCAAATAGGCTGGGAAAATTGCATGTGGAATCAAGAGATGCCATACAAATTTGAAGGCAAGAAGCAAGAATCGCCAATGCTATTTTTGAAAAATATCGAGGATTATTTTAATGACATTAAGGACAATAAACAAAGAATGCGTTTGGTAAGAAAGATGCTTAAAGGAATGCCGAACTATGGTACAATTTAGTACAAGAGCAATGTACCGATTATAAGCACTTCAAGGAATTATTCACCAAACAATATTGGAGTGACGTCCAACAAAATGTAATAAGGGAAGAATTTTCAAGGGCAAAGTATGACAAAAACTATGGCACTTCGAGGGAGATTTATGTGATGAAGAAATACCAAATAGCAAGATATTTCACACCACCGATGAATGAACAAGAAATAGTCCAATATTTAGCAAGGCAACTGGAGAATAATGTGGCAGAAAACATTATTCTGCAAAATATAGATAATATAACATCACTACTGCAATTTTTAAGAAGATACGATGCGTACGAACAGCATCAGAACAGTTACGAAAAGAGAGAATTTAACCCTAGGAATTATGGAAATGACAGAAGGAATATAATTACAGGCACGAAAGAGAGGAAAATAGGAGAGACAATTATAATAGGAATTATGGAAATGACAGGAGAGATTATCAAAATCAATATCATCGTGCTGACAATCGTAGAGAGTATTTCCAAAATGGCAACAATAGGGAAAGCAATTATAGATGGGAAGAGAGAGGAACAACTTCCAACAAAGAAGAGGGGATATAATAATGGCTACGATAGGAACAGATTTAATTACAACAATCAAGCCAAGGATAATGAACGGGAGCATCAGAATAATAGAGAGAATGAAGGAAAGGATCATCGTAGAAATGATATGCAAAAGAAAATAGAAGGCCATACCAAGAGATCGTGGATGATCAGAATAGGAGAGTGAATAACATCCAGGTACGAGAAGAGAAGGAGGAACCGAGTTGTGGAAGGATTAGTTGGGTCAATGCTATCGTACATGCATCCCAAGACGAAGAACAGAACACACAAAAGGACTTTGACAAAATCACCGTTCAAAATTTTTAAATACGAGCTTCCTTGTCAACAATGTAAAGACAAACTACCAACATCCCACGGAATTTTAGAAATTGAACAAAATTTAGAACCAGAAACTGCAAACATTTTATTACCTTTCGTTAACATTAGAATTAAGAATTTAAATTTATTAGGATTAGTTGATACCGGATCAGAAATTTCATTAATACAGGAAAAATCATCGTAGAGAATAACGATTTATTTAAAGATGAGATCATCAGAATAAACAAAATAGAAGTTATGGCAGCTACGGATAAGAAGCTTAGCACTATAAATAGGATGCTACATACCGAAGCTAAGGTAGGGGAACAGATTTTTCAAACACAATGGTTTATAACTAACAATTTAAAGATGGAGTTAATAATTGGAATGGATTTGATTAAGCAATTAAGATTGATTATCGATGCACAATATATGAAGATAAGAATTGGTAAAGATGAATTAAACTGGGTACAGTCCTACAATAAAAGATTAAATTTATATAAACCGCATATCCAGTATTTGAAGGTGGAAAGAATTATAAAGGATGAGCAATTCGATATCAATCACATTGGTTACAAGCAAGAAGTTATAAACATTATACAAGAAAATTTGGTGTTGATAAATGAAGAACCTAGCGTAGCAAGTAAATATGTACATAAAATTGAAGTGCCTAGATGAATCTAAAATTTTCATACTTCTATAAGTTATTCTTATTTCAAAATTTAATTTTAATAGGTAGGTCAATTAAAGAACTTAATATTTTCTTGTACAAAAATATCTTCATTCTTAAATTGGGGAATTTGAGATGTTTAGAAAGAGGTAATAGAAGTATCGGACAGCTTACATGACATTTGGGTCATAAAAAGGGGTAATTTCTGGCTCAATACAAGTGCGAGACACAATTTTACATAAATCTGGTTCACGATGTGTTTAAAATAAATTTATTTGGTATAAATTGATCTGAATATCATTTGCTAAGTTTGGTTTCATCATAAAAGGCAATTTGTTGCTACCAAAATTGTCAAGAATGTTAGATATCACCATTTTCGTAGAGTCATTTTAGTAGTGCAATTTTTACAATAAAATTCAATTTTTCAAAGGTAATTTGGCAAGTAGACATTTCACAGGTGTTTAAACATGGACTATGTAGTTAGGATTAGGTTAGGGATAGTGTATGTTTAGTTTTTAAAGGCAGGAAATACAAAAATTTAGTAAAAAGGGTTATAATATGGACAGTATAGACAATTTTCGCACACATTTTTGTTAGCGAATTAGTGACAAAAATTATAATACATGATTCACAAGAAGAAAGACATTTAGAACATTATGGCATACAAACATTTATAGTGCCGTACATTTTATAGTGTGAAAATCCTAAAAGAGTGTTAGACGATGAGACTTTTTCAATGCAAGACTAAATAACATTATGCATTGCAAATAAGTAGTGAGAACAATAAAGACAAGTTGTACAAACCTTAAACATAACATTTTAAGTGCTAAAAACATTTTTTAATATGAATTAATGTCATATTTAAATTTAAGTATGGTTACGTTGTAAATTTTAGATTTTTCACATAATTTTATACTTTTTCAACATTATTAGATTTAGTTTTTGCTCTTAAAGCAAATAATAGATGTTCTTTCACAATATAAATAAGTTTTTATAAGGATACAGCGTTTTTATCCGCAAAATTTTGCTAAATCTGAGGTGAATTCTAGACAAATTTACATAAGCTTAAAATTTTCATTAAATTAAATGTTTCGAATTTAAAAGATATGTTTTCTTATGTAAATTGTCCTCAGAATTCCATTTTCGCAAGTAATTTTAGTGTAGCTTGTAAGTGTATATAGTTAAAAGCTTATTTTGATTAGATTAAGTTGTTTCGTTTATTAGTGGTAGGAATTATTGCTTATTAGGTGTCCTTTTATTCAAAATTTCACATAGTTTTCATTTCCGTTTTAAATTTCATTTCCGACCATGTATAAGAAAGTTACGGCCAAAATTCCATTTATGTACAATTCTTAATTTTGATTATCCAATCACATCCATTGTAAATTTTGCAATATGGCTGTAAAAAGTTGAAATTTCTGTAGCAACCAGAAACCTATAAAAGCAAGCGCTCAGGAAGTCATGCTCTCTAGAATTTGTTCAAAAAGTGAAAAGTTAAAACAGTGTTGCTAAATTTGTGTTTACATAACCTAATTTTTATCGTCGAGAAAGTTTACGTTACGAATAATTTCGAGAGCACTTGTTTTTATATCATCGGTTAAAATTAAATAGTTCGGTCACCGATACCTGTCGTTGTTAATAAAATATTTCTGTACGATTAATTGATGTCACGATTTTGTGTAAATTTGTTTTCGTGTTTTCCGATTTAAAATAATTCTTTATATACCAAATTAAATTCCATTTTATTTGGTGAAAGTTTGTTTTATTTCTCCGGACAATTCCTCTTAAATAAATATTATATTTCGGTAACTAAAATAAAAGTGTGTTAACAAAATCTTGGATACTTAATAATACATTTTAAACGATATCACTCATAAAGATTTAAAACCATTTTAAATAAAAAGTTACCATAGTAAATAAGTGTTTGAGGTTGCCGTTTTGGAAAGAAAACATCTTGAAGCTTGGAAGTTGGTGTCTTCGAGAACCGAGATAGCAGTTGGATATTAGTAACAACAATAGCCGAGTGAACATTGCCTGCCTCCAGCTGAAGTTTGAAGACATCATTCTATCGACAGGAAGGACTGTATATGTGAGTTTTAAAATTTTATAACCCTGTTATTGGTATTTCCCTGCAATTTATATTTGTTATATGTTATTAATTAAGAATTTCAATTATTTACTTGTGTAAACACCTGTGAAGCTATGTATTTCCTTTTCTTTTTCTAAATTTTCATTTTGATCCAAACATTAAAATTTCTTAATTATTTGACGTTGTTTTGACAGCTTTAATTATTTTTCACTTAAAGTCATTAACGCATGCGTTAGAAAGCAAATTCTATTCAGAGCAAATTTTATACGTTAAATTCATTTACATATAGGATATTTCTTATATAAAAAAAAAATTTTTATCTTCAACTAAATCCTTGAACTCTATCCCCAATTGAGATCCCTGAGCTAGAACGGTGCAATAATAACATTTAGAGTTAAATAAATACTTCATTCATTATTACATACAACATTTAAATTTACCTCAAAGTAAATATAATTAAATCCTTGAACCCTATCCCCTTATTCGATTTTTCGCAAAATAATTCCCTTATTTTATTAAATAAATTTTATCTTCTAACTCTATAATTAATACATTTCAATTTATATTATATATATATATATATATATATATATATATATATATATATATATGTTGGTTGTAGTCACAGCACTTAATTAGGAGCTCAAGCCCATTTGTTCTATTAATCTAAATCCATCTCAACTTTTTGAGTACGTACACATGTATTGATAATGTAACTTAAAGAAATTTTGAAACATCGTGTAAGAACATATTATCACTCCACTAAATTATAATTTTCATTTCAGAGAAGTGAAGAACGTAACGAAATAACATCGGAAATGCACTTTATCGATGGCGCAAGAAATTATTTGATGGATTCTACATTTAGTGGATGAATAATTTTAGTGAATTAATGATAATTTGTACAATTTGTTAATTGTGTATATATATATAAAACGGAAACTTATATTTCAGATTAAACATTATATTAGATAATGAGCTTTCTGTTGTAGTTGAAAGCATGTTTATTTAGTACAGAAAGGATAAGTTACTAGATAATAACTTTCGATATGATTTAATCTAGCAATATGTTACATCAAACTTTATGCTATATATCTATAAGTTTAACAATATAATATAGCTTATGACTGTAGTTATTTTGAAAACAATTTTTTCGCCAAGTATCTAACTATTATTATAAGTTTTTGTTATGAACGAATAAGTTCAAAGGTAAACATGTAATTAAAAATTATTAGTAATTTTATTATATACTAAAATAAAAAGTATACTTCGGGTAGAATTTGAACCTACGACCAGTACTCTACTAGAGTACCGCTCTAACCAACTGCGCAACGGAGATTCAAGCCTCAATCGATGTAAATTTTGTCTTTAAGTATGTAGAAATGATATAAATTCTAAATAAATGAGATTACAATCAAATTACTTATAAAAGTGGAATGTGAGCATGCAATATCGCAAGGATTAATAATTTAATAATAGTCAAGCTGCTTTGGCATGTGTGAATCCTCGCGATATTGCAGGCTCACATTACATTAATATAAGTAACTTGATTGTAATCTCATATTATATCTAGAATTTACATCAGTTCTACATACATAAAGACAAAGTTTACATCGATTGGGGCTTGAATCTCGATAGCGCAGTTGGTTAGCGCGGTACTCTAGCAAAGTACAAGTCGTAGGTTCAAATCCTACTCGAAGTAAACTTTTTATTTATGTATTTAATAAAATTAATAATCATTTTTATGTATCTAACTACTTTGGTGCATTAATTAACTATAATGTTATTTATTATACATTATTTCCGTAACAGTATTATAGAAGACATATTAAACATATTTTTAATTGTAGTGCAACATTGTTGTATTACTTCCATATAAATTCTACTCGATGCAAGTGGTAAGTAGCTCACTTTAACAGCACAGTCAGAAGGTTGAATTGACAATTCTGTGTAAAGCCTCAACTGCCACTACAACTTAGTACATAGAATATATTAAAAGCAGAGTGTCAACTTTAAAACTCATATATGTATCTAAGCCTTTTAGTTCAGTGTTAAATTTCAATAAATCTCAAGTTGTAAATACTAAAAATATCAATACCACCATTAAATTATAGTTTGTGGTACATTTAAGTTCATTATTACTTCAGAGCAATAACTTCTGTTAATAACATAAAACTTCATTCCATCGTTAACTATACAAAGTGAGGTTAATTTGTTGAATTTCAAGGTAACTAATCAAACCAGTAGCGTCAACTTATTTATTCTATTTATTTCAGTTCGAATTTTTCGAATTCTTAACGGGGTAAGTGAAATAAACCATACAATCCTGTAATACATTTAAACTATAATTTATTTTTATAGGATCGTTCATTACAATATTAGATACGTGTATAAAACGTTCAAAAGTCATAGGAATCTTAATGAGTGATCGTTACGTATTACTCATACGTCACTGTTCTTATACTCTATAGGAGTAGAAAAAGCATAGTACACAACTTGAGTGGTAATGCCTACTTACCACTCCTATTATGTAGTGTACTATTATGTTGCGAATGGTATATCATTTAAAAAAATAAAAATTATTGGGTTTTTAATACTGTTATTTGTTGTTTTTATGTCTATTTATGGACTTGCCGCTTTTCAGCGATTATAAATAGTGTTTCTTTAAGAAATGTGAAAAACAATAATTATAATTAATACGTCATAATATGCTGCCAACTACAAAATAATTACGGCAAAATCACTTGACAACTTTGCAAATCTATTACTTCATGTAAATCAGTTTTTAGTTCATATATTAATATTTTTTTAATTACAAACATAAAGGTTGTGTGCTTACAAATAAATATGGAGAGTATTGTACGAAATCCACAAAAACCATGCACAGAGGTAGATTGTATTCATATGACACTGTATTCTCGCTAGAATCCTGCTTGATCTGGTGTATGGAATTCTTCCAGTCTGAATTCTTACCTGTTTGTTATAGTTAGGGGGAAGAGTTTACAAATATGCGATGTAAGGGAAATGGGTCGGTAGTGTTTTAAATTATGTCTATTTCCTTTCTTGTGGGTGAGGATGACGTTGGAGGTTTTCCACTCTTTAGTACTGTTCCTGACTCCAGGCATTTGGGAAACAATAAGCAAAACTACCCGCCCGCTTTAATCATTTCGATAATAATGTCGTCGGACCCTGCAACCTTATGATTCGCGGTTTGGTTCATAGCTCGTTCCACTTTGTCTTTAGTTATATCTGGAATATCTTGAGTGTAATTGTGAGTGGTGCTCTTTGGTCTGTTGGGATTGTTGGGGGTTCTTCAGAACCTTCTATCTATTCACATAATGTCCCATAAATGTTAATTTGTTGTTCGTTAAACCTTTAGGTTGTAATTTATTATTAGAAAAATTTTTTGCTTATTTCCAAGTTTTAATTAATTAAGTACTATTATTTTATTTAAACTGCTCCACATAAGTTAAGGATATATCTGAAAATCTGCACAATTTTTTAATTTTCAAATTTTTGTCATGTTTGACAGTTTATTAAAATTGGTAGTTATCAAACCTATGCCCTACGGATAAATATAGCGTTATATTGCAAGTAGAGGGCTGTGGAGAGTTCTTCTCTTTCTAACCCGTTCTAACGAATCAATTGTTTGTTTGGTTTACTTGTCATTTTGTTGACTTATTGTGCAAATTTGGTATTAAAATTTTGTGGGTTGCTAATTCCTAATGCCTAGACGTAAATTAACATCTGAGGAAGAAAATAGAGCAATTGGTTTGCTACAGGGTGGTCAACGACAAAGTGACATAGCAACTTTTTTTCAAGTTAGCCAAAGTGTCATTTCTAAACTTTTTAACTGTTTTCAAGAAACTGGATCTGTTGAAGAAAGACCTAGAATTGGGCGCCCATCAATAACTACCCCTGCTGAAGACCGATATGTCACCATTTATGCACACCGAGAAGAAGCCACAGGGACATTAATATTAATGCTTTCTCATATATGTAAATAAATAACTTCAAAGCCCACAATACCTGAATTTGAATCATATCGATTTTTAAACACGATAATTCCCCGTTTTAGAATACACAACTTTCAAAAAAAATTTGCACCCTAAAAACGGTGCGCCACTGGCAGTTTTAAAATTTTTTTGTATTTAGATAATGTTTTACAAATTTTACAATGTTGTAAAATTGATCATTAGCCCACAATACCTGAATTTTAGTCATATCAGATTTTAAATACAATAATCCCCATTTTTAATACGTCATTTTGAATTTTTTAATTTTGACAAATGATTTACACTTAGCGATCTTAAAAACCCCCAATACCCGACTTTCAAAAAAATCCGTTGATAAATTAAATAAATTCGATAATCCCCCATTCTTGGGTATTACAAAATAATAGGATCACACACAGGTGTTTATTTAGCGATGAAGCTCAATTTACCAGAGACAGTGTTAATAACTTCAGGAATTCCCATGTTTGGACCGAACAAAATCCGTTCGCTATAAAACAAAAAAATTCACAAACCAGGTTCTCCTTTAATGTTTGGTGTGGCATTATTAACAACCGATTAATTAGACCCCATATCCCACCACATCAACTAACGGGTGAAGTGCATTTGGAGTTACCGCAAAATATTTTACTCATATTGTTAGATGATGCAGGAGTTGATGTTGGAGACATGGTACTTTCAACATGACGGGGCTTCACCTCATTTCAGGGTAACAGTGAGAGAGTTTTTAAATGACTATTTACCAAACCATTGGATAGGCAGAGGAAGACCTCACAACTGGCTTGCAAGGGGGCCCGATTTTAATCCAGTCGATTACCATGTTTGAGGTTATTTAAAATCAAAAGTTTATTCAACTGAAGTATACACTACGGAGAATTGAGGACGCATGCGACGAACTAAGAAATGGCCAAGCTATGATTAGAAACTCAATTACAAATCTTACTTCAAGAGCACGGAAATGTATTGAGCAAAATGGAGGCCACTTTGAACAACTGTTATGTTATGTTGTTTACATTTTTTGTGTCTAATTCTTTTCGTTTAACTTAATACAATTTTTGCAACGTTATTTTTGTTTAAAATAAAGTTATGCTTTTATCGGAATGGGCATTTTCCCTCACTTTTATAATTTTTTTAAACGTAGCGCAATGAACAAATACTTTTTTTAGGCATACAGGGTGTTTGAAAGTTATTCATTGATAATAATAATTTGTCCCGAGTACGGACATGTCCTCCCGTTTTTCAATAAGTATGGGATCCAGAAATTAAGAGAATAAGAAATAGTTGATGATTTTAAGGATTAAAGTTGAAGCTGAACCATTTGGGAAAGAAAATTTATTTTTTTTATTTTGTGCTACATTTGACCCAAGTTAATAAGTAAAAAAGTTTAGTCTTACTTATTTTTTTCTGCTTTTTCCAAATAAATAAAATTTTAACATATTCATATACAGGGTGTTGTTTCGAGTCAAAACTTACTTATTAATTTTTTGAAGGCCGGACCTGGCATAAGGCTTTCATTATGTTAATCGACACCACTGTGGACAGAGAACATACGAACCAAATATTACAAAAATATATAGGGTGGTTCATACGTTATGAGTAATTGAAAAAATGGGGAAAATTAATAAATCACCTTGTAGCTTGGTTATAAAAAACGATAGACCTATAAAATAGTGGTTATTCTGAATCACCTCGGTGTCCTTCATCCTTACTGTATGCGCATTTCCCAATGAATCACCAAAGACATGAAAAGTAAAGTAATTTGTAGTGATTCTCATAAGGTTCACACTACACAACGTAATCATGTTCTTTTGTAAGATTGCTGTATTTTTGGTTTAATAGTAATTTGCGATCCTAGATAGTAAAGTTGAGCTTTTTAAGATGAATGTGAAATTGAGTTGCCAAGACCTGGTATGGGCCAAGGCGAATAAAACACATGAGTTTTAAAAAGGATACTTCATTGCAGAGACTCATTATATTTTTTTTATCAGAAATTTGATACATGAACAGAAAATTGTAAATGTATAACATTTTTCATTACATATTACAATTGGCGCTTGCATTAAATTTGTCAAAGTTTTATTATATTTTTTCAATTGTATGTAAATGGTTACAAAAAATGGTATTTGAAATTAGTGCACTGTCACAGTTTTTGGTGCTTTGCAACATGTTTGCCATTATATCATTTGCTATTTCTTTCAAGTCAGGTGGTATGCCATTAATTTTTTCACACGATTTGTGTATCTAGAAGAACACTTAATTAGAGAAAATATTCAAGTATATTGTATCCTTGCGTAATATGATTTACTCAATGATTGTATCTTGTTTGTTTTCAACGACATACAATTCAAAATGATGGATTTTACACTAAATTACATTTGCCAATCTCAGCCCACCTTTAATTAATAATCAATAAAAAATGGTGTGCTCCGTTGAATATTTTAAAGTATATTAATGACAGTTTCATCCTCACACAGATATGTATTTTGAGCAAAAGGGAGTAATTATTTCACTTCGTGGATTTGATTGATTTTTTAATATGCTTATATATATATATATATATATATATATATATATATATATATATATATATATACACTTCAGCATCGTTGACCATGAAGATGAAAGAAGGTGGAAATTCAATGTTCTTTTTTTCACTGTACAGGAAAGGTTTGATAACATGAGACTGTATATCAGCACACTATAATTTAGGCTTCATCCAGAAATTGCAATAATGAAACATTTTACATGTAAAACATCTCTTATAATTATGCCCTAAATACATAAGTAACTACTATAATAATCATCCAACTTTAATTATCAGTTTAATTAATGTATTGGTGTATTTTTAATTTTTACATTATACCCACAGATAACTAACATCGTATCTGTGATTATACCTATATGTTTGCAAAATAAGTATTAAGTTATGTGGTGTTGGCAGATTGTCGACAATACAACATACGTGAACACAAACAGTTATGTGAATGAAGCGAGATAATAACCATAATCGGTTACTTAAATCGTCTGCAACATAGGGACAGCTATGGAGACGTAAGGAGGCAGCTGATCAGGAGTCCTCTTAAGAGATAATGTCCGATCGTTTTATTCCAAGGCTTCAAAAGTTCAAAATGAAAAGAAAACTTTAATATGTATTGCATAATAATGATGGGAAATGCATTACTACGTTTACGACCGAGTGCGTAATAGGGGTTATCAACCCCTTTAGTCTAGTCCTATAAAGTATAAGAAAAGTGACGTATGAGTAATACGTAACTACCACTTAGTACGTTTCTTATGCACCTAATATAGAAATGAACAAATCCTATAAGAACTATACTACTATAGAAATGAATTCATCCAACGCATTGGTTTACCATGGATAGAGAAACTAATGGAGATTTACCGTTTCCAGGCATACTAATCTCTAAAACTAATAATTCCCTATCTTTTAAGGTTTACCGAAATCCGCCACACACACCGATCTATACTTTTATAAATTGTCAAACCACCATCCAAGTTAAAACAAAAATCGTGTAATTAAATCTTTAGTGAATTAAGATGAGTATAAATGTTTAGCAAAATCACTACAAGTTAATGAGTATTCGCTTAAAGATATTAATAATGTGATTGCACCTGTTTGATATAATCATAAACAAAAACTAGTGCTTATTGTTGGTAGTGCTTTTCTTCCTTTTATAATTATTGTTACAGATAGAATTCATAAAAATCCTAAATGATTAGAACTGTTTTTAGAAATGCTTTACATAATTTAAATCATGACATTCAATTTGATAATATGGAAATATTGTGAAGAGAAACTTGTCAAGAGCAAAGAGATCAATAATTGGTATGTCAAGTTTATTTTTGTATGTTTTCATCAATTTTAAAATAACGTTTTTCCCAACTTCACACTTGCATCATTACTTTGTTAAATTTTGGTAAATTTGTTCTTTATTATATTTTTCATTGTTAGCCTTCGTCCATTAGAGGATGTTCTGATTTGTCATCTGCAAGACAGTAGAATAATATCTACTTTATTAAAGATTTGCCTGTTCATATTTGATAAATTTATTATGACATCTTAACTAATTCTTATACCTATTACCATTTACTGAGTACAATAACCGTAATTCTTGTCGAAACGTTTAAATTTGTATAAAAAATAAATAAAAAATACACGATTTAATAACCAAAAAATAATTTCAATTATGTGTGATAATCGTGAAAGTTTACATTTTCATACTATAGAAATTCCCACATTGAAAGTTGCAACTACGATTCGAACTAAGCAATTAGAACTAGTGGCGCCACTGGTTTGCTGGTTGCCTTGAAATTAAACAAACTAACCCTACTTATTTAGTGTTAATAAAGGCATGAAACTTTATTTTATTAACTGTAATGATTGTTTTAAAGTAATGTTAAACTTATATAAAATTACTAAAAACTGTGAGTTTAAAGGTGGTACTGACATGTTTTTGTATTTCGAAGTTTTGAAATTTATTGAAAATTGAGCGCAATTTATGGTAATGCTCCATGGTTGTTACCATTGAAGTAGATGACATAGATACATAACGCAGTTCTCGATGTCCTTGGCGAAGCACCTTAACCATAAATAATTGACAATAAGAAGTTGACGCAACTGTTTTTATAAAAAAAATTGCATTAAATCATTTTGTGACACCGAAAACTTATGAATTTCTGCAGTTGGCACTATCCGCTATCCTAATGCAGATTTTAGATTATATTTTAGTAATATTTTTACAATGCTGCCAACCAATAAAATCAAAATAGGTAACTATTATTTTAAATTTATACAAAATAAAATTGAACTGTTCAGTTCGAATTATTAGTGATCTAAAGATGACACATGAGTCGCCGAATCAATGGATCCTATCAACACACGAGATCATGAACTCTATATACATACTATATATACATACATACATACATACATACATACAGTGTGTCCCCTGGTTGATTGGAAGGCCTGCTTGGTTTGAAACTAATTGTGACAAAATTTTAGTTTCGAAAAATCACGTGTGCGAAAAAGATTATTTTTCACACTAGCAAAAGTCCTTTTCTGTTAAGAGATATGACAAAATGTTACTAAAAAAGTTGTTAAGAATGAAAAATTACATACGTATGCAAAATTTCAATTCCCTACGCCAACTTTAATTTTTTTAGATTTTTTTTTATTATTAACAAAATTTGATCAGAATTAAAAACTATGTTAATTCTAAAATTCGGACGCCCTGTAAAAAATACAACAAATTTTTATTAACAAAAGTTGTTCTGCATTAAAAGCGTATCCGCTGTGTCAATTTGGACAGTCACCAGATTACTTTAAAATTTTCGGTTTTTAAACATTCATGTCAGACACAAAACAATAGTGTGAAATTTCATATCACTATTTTATACTACTTAATAAATAGCGTTAAAACAAACTGGACAGTTACCACTTGTACTAGATAGTACCAGTGTTACGGTATTGGTGAGAATCGATTCCTTCTGTAATTAACCTTTTTAATGAAAAATAGCCTGATGCTAATCGTTCAAAAATCACATGTGAGCTGACTAATAAAAAAGTTTTTGCAAACCAGAAGTGTAAATAATTTAAAAAAACAAAAGAAGCTCTGGATGAAAATGATGCAGAAACATTGATAACATTAAATTCGGTAGAAAACGATCCAAAAATGTCATTGAGAAAAAGTGACAATTCAGGTATAAGCGGAGCACATTTGCAAACAATTTATAAAAGCTGTAACATCCATTTATTCAAAGCACAACTTCTTCACGCTAGAAGATGGTGATGAAGGTAAAAGATTAGATTTTGCCTTCTCTTTGGGAGAAGGAATCTTAAACAACCGACACTTTCATGAGCAGATAATATTTTCGGACGAAGTTATTTTCACAACAAATGGTGCCCCTTCGTCTCAGAATTGTAGATTTTAGACCGAATAAAATCCACAATACCAAATTAATTCCAGAAATGTTTAACTAGGCAAATGTAATAATTGACTAAAATTTCATTTAAAATAATCCAGTAGCCGTGGAAAATTTGACGTTTTACTTGTTACAATCGAAATTATTATTATTGTGTTCTTCTTTGCATTTTGAGGCTGCGATTATGCATAGAGGTACGGCAATGTGAAAATTATCGACAGCTGAGTGAATTCGACAGAGGTCGCATTATTGGCTTACGTGAAGGTGGTTCTCATTAAGAGAAATTGCTGAACGTCTTAACCGTAATCAACCCTCTGTAGTACGGTGTTATCAAGCATGGTCTAGAGAAGGTCAAGAACGTCGTAGAAGAGGAGGTGGACGGCTAAGACAGACAAATGTGGTCCAGGACCGCCATCTCCGATTAATGGCATTAAGAGACCGATTCTCGAGTACAAGATCAATAGCCGATCAATGGTTTGGAAACGAAGGACGTCCTGTACCCCTTCGTACAGTTTACTGTCGAATTAGAGCTTTTTTATTGCAGTCCTATCGACCACATCTTATGCTTCCGCTGACGGCTCGTCATTGACAGCAACGTTTGGAGTGATGTACCATGCGACTGGATTAGGACGTGGAATGGCATAGGGTGGTCTTCAATGACGAATCCCGATTATGCTTGGGAATGCACGATGGTCGCATGAGGATCAGACGTAGACGTGGAGAACGTCGCAATGTGCAGTTTTCTGTTGAGCGGCATGAGCACCACACTGTGGGGGTTATGGTATGGGGTGCTATTGTTTATGGAAGCAGGTCTCATTCATTTGAGCCAATATGAATGCCCCCCGATGTGTTGATGAAGTGGTAGAACCCCATATCCTTACATTCCTCCAGGAGCTGGAGGACCCGATTTTCCAACAGGATAAGCCCGTCCCCACATTGCAAGACATTCTATGGAGCGCTTCGAAGAGGCTAATGTCAATATCTTGCCGTGGCCACCCAGATCTCCCAACATTTCGGCCATCGTACATGTGTGGGACATAATGGGTAGAAGACTCAAGCAATTAGCCAATCCTACACAGACACTAGAAGCTCTCCGGCAAGAATTATAGATTGCCTGGGATACAATACCTCAGGAAGAAATCGACCACCTTTTGGAATCCATGCCAAGAAAGGTACGCGAGTGTGAAACTAACAGGGTTGGTCCAACACATTATTAATAAAAAATGCCTTTATCTTTTGTTTAATTTTTTTGGAATTTTAATCAATTACTACATTTGACTAGTTAAATATATATATATATATATATATATATATATATATATATATATATATATATATATATATATATATATATATCCAATTTTCTAATTCCTCTTACAATTTTGAAAAAGTGGACAGTCACTAGCGGAGTAATTTATCTGTCTGGAGTAATCCATCTGTCCAGAGTAAACTACAGTGAAAAAATGCAGTGCTTTTAATAAAATTTCGATTTTGTCGTCAGCGAAATGGTCTACTAATTGGACTCGAAATTTCTTATTTCTTTCTGTAGATAAAAAGTATCAAATCTTGTAAATAAGTCAACTGTAGAATTCTAAAAATTACTATAAGGACTCAATTGTTTTAGCATTAGCAATGATAGTGAAAATAATAATTTATTTATACAGTAATGACAGAAAAGTAAATAAGCACGAGAAATACAAATAAGAAAATGAGTCGCGAAGAGGAATGCGGTTTTAATTTGTAACTTATTAACAGTGTTACATTAAAATAGTGTTAAAACTAGTGATGAAAGCGTCACTTTTTTTCAATATTTGTTTGATTAGTTTAACCAAACAAACGAATAAAAAAAGAAGCTTTGATCGCGTGTTGTACACTTAGTTTTTTCGTATTTTCCTCGTCATTAACTTATGAATTTAGCTATCCAATCTGTTTATACTGTCCTCTCACACAAAACAGTGAATTAAATAAGGATGGTGAACATTCGTAGTGCATTTGACTAAATCTACATACGGTATTGAATAAGGAAATGTAGTAAAAAGAGTAAACCTATAAACCCGAAATCAATTTGTTTTATATGCATATGATTTAATTCTCATTTGACTACATAACCTCCATATGTTTGTTTATCATTTGACGGTTTACTCATTTCCTACATTTACTTTATCATTTATTACACGCTTTAAACCTGTTCTAATTGTTACAAAATAAATCGTAATAAATAAGTAATTGTATTTTCGAATTCTACAGCTTTAAATGCTGCCATCTCGGGGTATATTTTCTAATCAGAATTTATCATAACGAAAACAATTTTGACTCCGTCTTAACCGAAAAAGACTATAATGTGAATAAACAAAAAAAACTTGACTTCCGGCAATTGAATTCTGACTGTACTACCGTAAATGATTTACAAAAAAAATATTGTTACAATGGTACTGAAGGCATATCAAACACAATAGCAAAAGAAGCGTACATAAACAAAATGCGGTACAATAGTCACAATAACTTAGGGTTGGATGTTTTTTTTTGTGGTGAATACATTTCGTTTCTTTTAACAGTTATCAATATTTATATTATAAACTACAACAATGGGAGTTTCAACTGAACTTAAACATAAGATCAGTGAAATATGATTTAATCGTTAAGCTAACCAATATTATCTATATAAAATGAAAAGGTAAGTAACCTCAATGTTTGATTTAACAACGTGAATAGTGATATTAAATTCCAGCAATCCAACACAATCCACAAGCGTTCCTCTTAAGGTATGAGTTGCACAATGGTTTTATTCGTAACAATAAATTATAAATGATACTGATCTGACCTGTTTGTTGCTACGAAGAACAGAATGGTAAAGGTAGAGTCGAGTCGCAGACCAGAGAAGATGGGTTGTTGTTATACTAATTAGCAATCGCACACCTTGTAGTAAGGGGTTCCGTCTGGATTTGTCGGTCGTAAATTGAATTGGTATTCCTTGATGTAATAATTAAATTATTGTTTGTAGAAGCAAGAGTCGTGAACCGTGAATAGTTCACTGTTAAATGTGGCCTAAAATACATGAATGAAACAGGAACAATTTGAGCAGTCGGTTTAGACCCTTACCTGAGTTGATAGGCGGTCAGACAGGAAACGTGCCTACTATTATCCGGAACTTCCGAAATATAATTGTACAGGCAGGTAATTACTAAACTAATTAATATAAGCCTGTATTCAATTTTTTTTTATATGTGAATGCACGAGATTTATCCAGAATTTCCGCTTCAAGTACACCACATGGCACGAATTTTTAAAAAGAACCAAAAATTGTTGATAATAGAATGAAACCAGAAAAATGCTCAAAAGTACCTAGCAATGATAAAATTTGGCGTAGGGGTCAGGCTCTTGAATTGGAATTCAAAATTGATATCACTAAAGACATCTATTATGCTAAATATGACTTACAATAATTATTTTTAAAAAGTTTACTATTCATGAATATATTGAAATTTATTGTTAAATAAAAATTAAACCGTTACAAATGTATTAAAGTCCTGAGTAAACAGTTTTGCATTGCACTAAGTATTATCCGAGGCATATAAAGCATTAATTAACCTTCAATTCAATTAAAAAATTAAGATTAAGAAAGAGGGTCGGTTACAGTAGCCAGTCGAAACAGAATACAATTACACAGTTGTAGGCCAGGATACAAAACCTGTTACTGCATGTGACGTAGAACTATTGTCACAACGCGTAATATATTGGGGACAAAGTGCAGTAGTTACAGAGCAAAATGCTAATCAAGCTGCAGCATCTAGAGCAGTTAGTGAAACAATTTATGGACAGAGCAATTGTACAGTCAAGTAAAGAGAGGGTTTTCCAACGAAAAATTGACCCCTTCTACAATCAGAAAACCGAAAAATATTTCTAAACTCGCCGAGACCCGTCGATTTTTGTTCTTGGAGGGAGCTTTTTGTACACTCAAGCCAACTCGATATGTCCATCCTCCAACCCCTAGCAACCCCAACTTTAAAATCTCAAATGCAACTACGCCACTTGTGACACATTTTGAATCCCTTTTCATTGCGAATACAGTGATGCATCGCTTTTAGAAATCGGTTGAGATTTGACAGAATTATTGGCGAAAAACGAAAAGTTCACAAATTTATAAACACAAAACATCAAAGCTATGATCAAATCTGGATTTCTTATCATCGAAAACCTCTAGGTACGAAATTTCATGCAAATCCTGGGGATCTATTCCCTTTGGACTTTTTCGTGTGGTCACGAGTGTACGCCACGCAGCCTGAAACACTAGAAATGCTACGACAGAGAATTGTAGAAGAATGCCGATTAATAACAACGTATGTCTTGAGTAATTTGAAAACAGGCTGCATTATTGTATGCAAGTCAACGGTGGTCATTTTGTGCAATACATTAAATAAAATACAGTTGGTTAGCGCGATACTCTAGCAAAGTACAGGCCGTAGGTTCAAATCCTACTCGAGGTAAACTTTTTATTTATGTATTTAATAAAATTAATAATAATTTTTAATTAAATAGATCTTGTTTATTATTTGCTGAAGCTTTTTTATTTGTGACTTTTTTGTAAATTGATAGACACATCATTAAAAATAGGTGATGAGATCGAGTGTAGTACATGAAAAACTTAAAGAAACAGGGTTTTTGTGTATAAATTACAACGCGTACGTTGGTTTGTGAACTTTTCGTTTTACGCCAATAATTCTGTCAAATCTCAACCAATCTCCAAAAACGATGCATCACTGTATTTGCAATGAAAAGGGCTTTAAAATAATGTGACACATGTGGGGTAGTTGCTTTTGAAATTTTAAAGTTGGGGTTGCTAGGGACATATCGAGTTGGCTTGACTGTACAAAAAGCTCCCCCCAAGAACAAAACTCGACGGGTCTCGGCGAATTTAGAATTATTTTTCGGTTTTTTGATTGTAGGGGGTCAATTTTTCGTTAGGAAACCCTGTATATGTAAATGCAATTATTAAATTACCTACTCCTAAGTACTCCTTGAGATGTAAATAAACGTAAAATAGTGAATAAAAAAAAATCGTGAAAAAAGTAGTACTTTCAGTGAGAAGAAGTAGTATTTTCGATATAAGTATACGGAAAATGTGTGTAACGGTTCATATGCATTTATTGAATTAATTAATTACTTTCTATATTTCAGTGGATATTGATTCACGTTTCTATTGTATATAAGTTCACCCTGTACAAAAAATATAAATAATGGGTTCATGAAAGTATGGAAAAGATTACAAGATGAACTTCAATGTATTAAATAAAAGTGTTTTACGTTTCGGCTAATTTAACTAGCCTGTATCAAAATTAAACAAAAATAAAACCCACATCTATCTTGATTATGAAGTTTTAATAAAATAACATAATTAGTGTTAAACAATATAGATAGATAGATAGATAGATAGACTTTATTGACGGATAACTGTACAGTTGTGGTCAAGTAAAATTCATACAGTGCAAAAAGAATATCACATATGTAGTCACTAATATTAAGAATTAAAATGAGAAATATAACGTACGTAACAACATTTGCACACATACACACATAAGCGACACAGCCACACCGTATCAGTGATCAAGGATTGCAACCGCTTAATTTTAATAATACAGCTAACAATTTGAATTAATGGTGTATTAGATCTGCACTTTAAAACTCTACCACGTTATAAAATACACATTTATTTAAAATATTTTTTATTTCACGGCGAAATTCACGGTGTGACGATATAGATCTCATTTCTAGCGGTAAATGATTATATAGAATTGGAGCTATATGTAAAAATGATTTACTAAAATATTTATTCTTACTCGAAATGCCTCTTATGCTATCCTTTTGCCTTGTATCATAGCCGTGGTACTCGCCATTAAAGTGAAAAAGGTTCAGGTTTTTTTTAACGTAGAGTAAGCTTTGGAAAATGAGCATATTAATAACCGTTGCGATATTCAAGTCCAAAAACTCAGGACACGACGCCCTGTTTGGTAAATTTGCTTTTATTCTTATTGCCCTTTTTTGTATTTCAAGTACATCGAACGCGTATGAAGTATATCCCCAAAGTATTAATCCGTAACTTATATGTGACTCAATTAAAGAAAAATATATCACACGCATAATGGATTTTGTCACAAAAGGTTTCGTTTTGCTTAGGGCAAATAATCCTTTATTTAATTTAGCTTTTAGCTGTGTACAGTGCTGTAACCAGTTCAAGTCTTTATCTAAATGCATTCCTAATATTGCATTACTTTCTACTTCATTAACGATAAGTTTAGGAATGCTATTTGGGCTGTTACATATGACCTTTTTGGTATTAAAAATTATGCAGCTAGTTTTATCCATGTTTAAAGATAACTTATTATTGTGAAACCAATTTTCTGCTTTTTTCACAGTTTCGTTAATTTTATTTCGGAGGCTTGTTAAACTGTGATCTTATAACTATGCTTGTATCGTCTGCATATAATGTAATTTTAGTGCTGTCTAAGGTAATGTTTGATGGTAGGTCGTTGATAAAAATTAGGAATAAAAGGGGTCCAAGTATAGACCCTTGTGGAATGCCGCTTTAAAAGTATACACTCAAATAATATTTTTAAAATAATTTTGCTGGAATCTTAAACATTTGTCTAAATATATTTTGTGATAGGGAGGAAAAGAGCTTCCTTAAATATAGACATACATATTTATAAATTAATTGAAATTTTTAATTAAAACTTCAGTACAATTTCTTATTGCACGTCACAATACGGCGTATAAAATACAAAAAAAAGCTGTCAAACCGCACACTATAATTTAGTCTACAAATCGTAATGAAGAAAACGATTTAAGGAGTGGAAAATGCAACATGTTTCATTCCCTCCCCTACCGATTTTCAAGCTTACTCAAGAATGGTCAAGTCATTTGAACTAGATTAAAATATGAAAGTGTTGAAATTGGAAATCTTTCTGCAAACTTTATGATTTCCGATTAATATGTAAGAGTGGCTATGTACCATGTCTCCTGATTGCTTTCACTGTAGGTGTAACTGAACAGAAACTTTTCGCTTTGATATTTCGGGATGTCTTACTTGGTCTGACAAATTCTATGTGACCATGACAATTGAGAAAAAGCCATTATAGGTGCATGGAAAAAAATGCCGTTACGGGTATTAATACGGCAAAATGTCCTTAAGGAAAGTTGTTGGGAATACGAAATTATATGAATTGTATGACTGTAAAATTTCACAGATTTTTAAAATTCTAGAGAATTGTGAAAAAACTACTCTATGAGAAAGCAAATTGCCATTTCTGTCACTAATACGACAAATACGAGACCATTATGTCGACAAAACAAGCTTTTAAATGCAATAGGTGTACAGGGGGTGAAAATAAGGGTGTTATTTTAGGGGCAAATTTTCAAATTTTAACGTAGAATATTGAAATCAGGTCATGAATAACTGGCATGAAATGCAATTTTTTGCATTTTTTAAAACTTTCAAAATTGAATACGGCCGCAGTGACAGTCACAGATACATTTTTTTTGTAGAAATTTATATTTCCGATACCCTTTAAGATATAAAAGAATTGGAAATAGATATGCGTAGTTAAATAAAGGTTCTTTAAAGAGATTTCTTTACGTAATAAGTTATGATATAAATTTGCCTATATTTAAGGGGTCAAACTTAAGGAATTATTCGAAATTGATTTATTCAAAAATCTCTCCAAGCATTTTTTAAATTTTTTTATATTTTGTAGGCAACCAGCGACTCTTATGAATTCAATTAAGTTGCTTCTTCTAAAGCTGCTAGTATAGGAGATATGAATTTTCAAATATTTAATATTGATATTGTTTAACTTTGTAACTATTTTGGTTACAAACTTGGAATTTTGGAAATCAATTTTGTTCATTTGCGCTAAGGAAATGATATTATCCTGATGAAAACACTACTTCTGGTTTCTCCGGAAATTGAAAACATTCCTTGTATTGCTGGTATAACATACACATATTCTTACTTTATTCGAAAGGCAGCGAAGTTTGCTTTAAAATGATATGAAACAGTCCATAGTTATCTTGAAAGATAAACGAGATATCTATTTTTAAATTTCAACCTACATATACATATGTAGGTATAGAAGGTTATGCAAGCGACTTTTTTTTCACTATCGGTAAATCGACTTATTAGCTCATTTTACAAATTTTGGCCAAGTTTCGTCAAGATCGGCCATGATGTCTGGATGTCTCGGCGGGGGGTTATAAGGGTCAGTTTTTGGTTTTCATTAAATATTTCAAAGATATAAAAATACCCCATATATTTTTCAGTATTTTGCAAGAAAGTCCTGTAATGCACTGGCATTCACCTAGTTTTTCTTGCATTGCAACTACAAGAAAAATGTGCTGTATGTGTATTTCCGCAAGGTGGTCCGACGTTTGTGAAACTTTGTACACAGCTATAATATCATAACCCCCAGCAACTTTCCTTAATAACAATTAGCCGTAGTAATGATCGAAATGGCACAATGATTGTACATAAATTGTTCTTTTTTCCTCAATTGTCGTGGTACAGTGTCAGCACGTGCGCGCGAGTGGGTACGTGTGCGTGCGTGCTTGCGCGCGTATGTGCGTGCGTGTTGTGCGTGTGTGTGTGTGTGTGTGTGTGTGTGTGTGTGTGCGTGTGTGTGTCATTCAAAATTAAAAAATGTGCAAGTTGTATCCAAAGGCAAGTCAAAAATTTTATCGTATTTTACGTCTTTAACACCACAAATGGTGTTAGTACTATCTCAAAATTATTCAATTTTTAAATTAGGACAACAATAATGGAAATGTTATCAATCAAAAAACAATGAAATATTTATTTGTTAAACTATAGAGTTTTACCTTTGAATATAAACTTCCAAAGGTTATGCTTAAAAATAATATCCTGTAGTTTAATTTAAGAGTTCAGCTGAAATAGGCATCCTTTAGGGATTTAGATAATAATACAAAACCCTAAAATTATGCAAAAATTGTTAATCATTTAAATTGTAGTCGCTCGGGACACTGAGTTATGAACGAGAAAAATTCTTTACCTTTTAAATTTGTTCGGTGAATCCGTACCACGAACGTACTTTATTCATGTCTAACCATCGCAAAGCACTCACCTAAAACAAACAAAAAATACATCTAGAAATCTAGTGATGAGAACATAAAGATAATAATGTAATAAATGAAAATAAGTTATTTATTTTTAAAACTACATAAGCAACTGACGTTTTTCAAATCGAGCTCAAGCTTTTTACTAACGTAGCGAGTGTGCCGATTTTTACACATAATTTTTTTTACAAGTGCACACAAATTAAAAAAAAACATTCCAACAGTGAACATAACATACTGTTCAAAGAAATAAGTTTACATTTATGGAATCTTACAGTAAATCAGTTTATCAAGTTTGGGAAGATATTTACTGAATGATCATACGAGCAATGCCAAAAAGGAATGCGTAACGTTTTTAGCTTATTACAGGTTATGTAAATTATATTCTTTCAATAATAACTTACATACAAGGTATTTACTTACGCTAACATTGTAGTAAATAGACTAGAAAATACATTCAAATTAATTTTTCTATTTGGTTACATATTTAGTTTAGGAAAATTGTTAAATCGTGTTGGCAATTCTGTAGAGAGAAAAATGCAGTTTTTAGTTTCAGTTAGTTCATAAAACAAATGCAAAATATTTAGAAAACTGGAAAATAAAAAAAATATACATAAGTGTCTAATCCCATCTAATCCAGTACAGGTGTACATGTACAAACAAAACATACATTTTTCTTGTTATGAACAAAATTTAACAACTGTCACATCTAAACTTTTTCAGAAAATTAATGTTTTTTTTTAAACGAACACATAAAATAGTGTACGGCGCCTAAGTGCTGTGATCTTTAGACAATCTACCTTCTTGCCTCGAGCTCACATCTAAAAAATAAGTGACAGCGTCCTCGTGTCGTAATATACTATTTCGTAATTAGTGCGAGGCCTTGAATTTTAGCCAGAGGTTCTAGCAGATGGTAGAGAAGTACCGAATTTATGACAGCACGCGCGTGAGGAACATCTTTTGTAGTCGTTTACAGAAGATGAAATATAAACAAACATTTTAGATTTTAACCTATTTATAAGAAACTGTCAACGTATATACATAAAGAGAAAAGTTTCTATATTTAACCACTTTCTTGTTTTTCTAACTAAATAAATGATTCTAAAAAAAAGTGATGGAACCCGATTACCAAGATTTGTTTTTCTTAGTTTAGAAGGTTATGCAATCGAATTTTTTTCACTAACGCTAAATCAATCTATCAGCTCATTTTACAGCGTTTGGCAACGTTTCGCCAAGATCGGTCATGATGTCTGTGTGTGTTTGGATGTATGTACGAGTGGAGGTATGTTAGTATCCGCGATAACTCCACAACGACAAGGCGTACGTACTTCAAATTTCGTATTTAAGCTTGCTTTCATTTCTCCTGGAGCTGCAAAATAATAGTATATTAAAGTATGTGGATAAAAAGGTCTTTAAAACACACCCGATTTTTCGAGCACAACGGCGTAGCCGGAGTGCTCGAAATAGGGTAAGTGTTTTAAACACCAGTTATCCACGAATACTTTACGCTATTTTTTTGTTGGTGCACCTTGAAATCATAAATACTAGTATAATAAAGATGTAATGGTAATCGTATAAAATATAAAAAGAAATAAGTGTTTTAATAATATAATAAAGAAATAAGTGTAAAAATGTTCTCGTAACAAATCTTTAAACTAACTGGAGATACAAACCATTCACCAAAAATAATGCCTTTGATTCAGTCGGTAGATTAACGTAGGGTGGTTCAATCTTTTGATTTGCTTAATTACCAATTTATGCTGTGTTAGTTCCACTTAACATCAATAGGAAAAAAACTGCAATGTAACACTAATAAAAATGATCTCGAACGCCAAGTTATTTTTTTAATTATGCTCGAAATAACTAAACCGAGGTTTACAATAATAAAATAAAAAAATATACAGACTATGTTTATTAACAGTTAAAATGATAGGGTTAAATAAAATATATCTTAAAATAGCCTTAAATTACTAAAAAATCATTAAACATTAAATACCTGTTCGTAAAAATTTGTACACAAACTTTTGGTATCATAAACGATTACGGAAATGTTAACCAAGGTGATGTCATCTTTGCACCAATATTGCGCAATACCTTGAAATAATGCTTTACGTTGTAAACCACACTCAAAAATTGAATTTTATTTCTTATAAATTTGTCTTCTTGAAATTGAATAAACCAACATTTATTGCATTTCTTGAAATTTCCAATAAAAAATTGCAATCATAAAATGAAAGCGTACGTAACAGTAGAATTAACTGTGCAATCAAAAGCGGTAAAATTAAAAGTGTAAAAGTAAAAAAAAGAAAGTGCCTGAAAAGAGCAAATGTTTTAATTTTTAATATAATGCGTTAAAATATATCTTACCATTAAATCAATGGCACTTTCACAAAATTTAGGTGGAAGCCCAAAAATTGCTTCCTACAACACGTCATTCCTCAAGAAGTGAAAAAAGGACGCTTTAGGATGTCAGATGATGATGACGCGTTGCGCGAAAATATTTGCGCAAAGAATTAAGTCAACGATATAGAACTATAAACCCCTAAAAAGATATGCAACTTAAGTTACACCAAAATGCAGATTAAGTTGCCTACCACATCCTATAAATCATTAATAAATAAAATTTTTCTTATATTTACAACTAAATGAACGAAGACATAAATAACGGTATATTCTAATACAACTCAAAATGTGTTGTTACACTAGTATTATTACTACAAAAAATGGAAATAAGAACTAATAATGTAAAATATGTAAATAAAAATTAATATATCTAACTATACTAACTGTACTTTCTATTTTCATTTATAAAATTGAAAGTGTTAAATAATGTTTAAATAAAGGTTTTGAATTTGTTAGTAATGTTTTATTTGACGTTACAAGGTACTCCTGTCAGATCAATAATAAAAAAATTATCACTTAGATTTCACGTTTCTTGAATTGTTGATGTTGCCATGGTAACTTTAAAAAACGCGCGTTTTTGAAAGTTCGATTTAAACACGCTAAGGCGTGCTTTAAATAGGTAAAATGGGACACCAATAAAAAAAAATGTTATATTGTTTAAATTTTAGAATACATTTCAGTAACGCATAATTGATATTTTGTTATATACATAAGATAGTAAACATTGTTTTGGAGTTAATTCGGTGGAAACGCAAAGCGTTTCGAACCCAAAGATGACTTTACAGAGCAGAAGAGAGTGATACCGATGAAAGCGATTATTGTTGCATAATTTTCTGTTTTGATGTATAAACTGTATAGAAAAAACTTTTAGCCGAGTGCCTTATCACGTTTTGAGGAGAGGTTTTTCCGACACTATGGACCTTCTGCCGCGCGCGGCGTTTGTGCAAGGTTATCGATTTGCCGTTTTGTACAAGTTTTTGATATGATGTATAAAAAACATAGCAACAACTTCCAGTCGAATATCTTATCACGTTTTGCGTCGAAATTATCTATTGTGCAAGAGCTGCACCGGCAACCCAAACATACTTTCATGTACTCACTTAGACGCGACGATTTATCCATTTTCCAGCCGAGTACCTTATCAGGTGCGTTTGATGTACCAGCTCTTGGATTATCACTTGTTTCAGAAATAGTATGAAAAAGTGACCAAATAACTATTCAGAAATCTTAAATCTGTTATTAATTAATGAGGACATTCTTACGTTGTTCCATTTATCAATTTACTTTATACGAGTAGATGAAAATTTTATCATTAAGCTTTCAAGATAGTGTAATAGCATTTAACTATAAGGGAATTAAGTGATCAGCGTTACTGTTAATGTTAATAAATTGGAATAAACGTTGCTTAAAAAAATGTACATTATAGAAAGAAGAGGTTAGTGTATAAATAACTCATGAGAGTAAGGCATGCGTCATATACAGAGTTTCTGGAAAGTAGATATGAAATATGAAATTCATTCGTTATTTTTCTTATAAATAAAACCGCAACCTTTAGAAAAACCTTTGACGAAATCGGATTAATATTCTTTTTTTGAGTACACATTAAGATAATTTTCGATTTATTATGGCATTGTAGATGTACAATTTCTTTTCATTTGTAGAGTATGTTACATTGTAATTATAAAACTAAATCATTTTCATGAACATACTTCTAATATTGTGTAAAAAGTAAAAAGAACGCGCTGAAACGAAAACATGTTTTCTTTTTAACATTATGTAATAGAAAGAAACACAAAGTGTCTTAAAGTATCGTAGATAGCGGATCGAGAAAATTTTATTATTGTAACAAAAATTTTCAAATAGCAAATTGTTACCGCGAAGGAAAAGATAATTAATGGGTTTTAATATGTTGATAATAAGTCGTAATTTGATAATGTTTTTCAGGGTTTTTTATGTAACTGATATATGACTAAGGGTTGAAAAAGAAAAACATATGTTGGGGTTAAAAACAGGAGTTCTGTCGAAACTGTCTTTGTAATAAAAATAATAAGTGGGTGTAGAGATGTTAATAATTTCGCCCCTAATATTACTTATACTTCTAATAATAAATAGAAGATTTTGTGCCTTCAGCTCAGTCAGCGATTAAACGGGCCATGTTCTTAAAATTTGATTTGCTTTAATTAGAAAATGTGTGCGGTTAGATATGTTCGATTTACAAAAAAAAAGATGTAACTTCAACCTGTAAATAAATGTTAAAATACCTCGGATGCCAACTTATTTTATGGAAAACAAGTAAACTGTAAATGTAACAAATGTAAAATTTTGGTTGTGCAATTAATCTTAAAATCGAAATATAACAGGGTTTGGATATTCGTTGATCCCAAATAAGTAAATTCTTTTACAAAACAGCGAAACTTGGTTGATTTAAACGGGTTAGTGTACCATTTATTTATAATTTTCTACATAGCAACAAACTTCTGCGTCATCCTCGTTAAATTGAAACATAATAGTACAATGAAATTACGTAAAAGGAAAATTTAACGTTATACAAAATAAAAAAATAAAAATAAAAGTGAAATAAAAGTGCCTAAAAAAGGGTAAATATATCAAACAATGAAGAATAGATTTAATTAGTTCTTACCGTAAAAATATACGATACTTTTGATAAAAATATTCAAGAGCAAATATGAAAACTTTTTGCTTTCATTATCGTAACAACCGACCTCAAAAATTCGCGTTCAAGCTCCACTTTAAAATATCTAAACGCATACTTTTCAACCACTAAGGTATGCAATTCACATGACACAAAATGAACGAAGTTACCAAATTATTGCAAATTTCAACCCAACTTAAAAGGTTTATTACACCTTTACCGAAAGACCGTGACAAATCGTTGAAAATTTCTATGCACACGCTTTTGGGGTAAAAAAGTCGCAGTTAGTAATTACCGCAAATCAAACATCTTTATTTGGTACTTTGAAATTCGAGACCTAGATATAGGGTTTGTGCATATTTTACAAATTAATACTTCTTTTAGTAATAAATATGAAAATATTCCCACGTAATAATTCTTGTCTTTTAAAAACGAGGGTGGATTTGGGAAGTAAGGACAGTTAGTTGCATTTAGATTTTCGATTCAGGTCGTATCGATCTGATTGTTTAATTACAAACCCTCACTGTAAACCGTTCTGTCTATAAATATTTTTTCGTGTACACTTTAGTAAAACTAGAACCGATAATTTAGTTCTTCTCTTTTTTGTGTTGTTTTTTAATGTAAGTTCTTCACAAAATTAAAGTGGTAGTGTAAGTAAACGTATCGCTAAATATTAGTGTTTTAATAAGCAGGCGTGTAAACAATATATCTATAAATAATCGTTATCGTCTTGGGTTTAAACGACGTATCTTAACCCGTTAATTATTGGTGAATAAGTGATTAATTAAAGAATTATATTCAAACGTAAGTAGGTATTTTAATGTAAATTAAATCTCGCAGCAAATAATTCAACAAGCCTATGTAACCTATTACAAAATCACTTATTGCCTTGCAAGAAGTATCTATTTAATCACGCAAGCACGCTCATTAAGGTGAAATCGGTTAAAATAAAAGGACCCCGCGGCAGATAGTACAGTGTCCCCTCCCTCATTACTAGTATGAGTTGGCATTATTGACTGTTTACTAATGATTTCGCTCGTGTAGAGAGTAAGGCGCGGACAAACGTGCCACGATAGACCCCAGTTAAATTGTTATCAACGATACCGGGGTTTGCAGACACGGGTCCAGATGACCTTAAAACCACCTTGTTACTGTTAAACTAACCCGTTCTTATTGTTTTTAGATGTAGCGATGTATATAGATGAACGTGTAAGTTGAGGAAGGGATGCTGTTTTTGTAGCGTAGTCACTTGCGGGTAAGTTACCGGTCACTTTGTTAGGATTTATTTGCACCTGACCCTTGTAAGGCTTTATTTTAATGATGTTTTTTTTTAGTCTTTGATTTAGCCAGCTTATTTAGAATTGTTTGTCTACGAACAGATTTTTCTTTATATATGTAATTTATTGTAACAGTTCGTATGTATTTCTGTGCTTTTATTAACGACACAATTGTATATTTTTTGTTCTTATCTAAGTTAAACTGCATTCTTGTTACCTTATTGTTACCTATTTAATTTTACTGTTTAACGTATTTTATGTGTACCTTAACCTGCATTATTATTTTCTTATTTACCTTAGTGTTAACGGGTTGAGTCATCATTGCGCAAAGCTCGTTAATTCTAACTTGAGTGGTTTCATTGTTTACCTATCTCACATGATGCAACACTTAACCTCATCCAATTTTATCTCATTCACATAACACGACGTAGCTACCATTAGACGGCCACTTCTTTTTATCAGATTTGAGGTTTGCGGGTAATTAAATATCAGACTTGTAAATAAATTTTAATGTTTTGCCAGGAAAGTCAATGTAAGGCAAGCAATTAATTTAAGTAAGAGTAGCATTATTGTCAGTAAAGTCAAGATATATCCCTTAGCGATCTCTTTTTCTTAAAGTTGCATTATGCCGAATAAGTTCAAATTACACTTTTAAAGACAGGGTACTCAAAGAAAGGACCCTAATCTGATTTCATCGAAGGTTACTCAAATAGACTATATGATTCTAATTTTCTTAAATTGCAACATATAATGAGAAATTGGTTTGATCTGTTCAACAATGTAAAACATCCATCAGAGATTATTGGGGAAAACGCATTAAAAAGTTTATTTCTGTACACTAATCCTATATTCACTACGGGATGCTTTATTTTTTAAATAATTAATGCTGGGATGAATTTATTCTTCTAGATGAAGTAAGAAACTCATTGCTGAAACATGTACCGGGTGAGTCATTAAGGAAGGACGCCGGGTGTATCCCAGAAACCGCTTATGTTACGACTTCAAAAAAAAAATTCTTCAGTAAATGTGGCCAAGAGAAAATGCTGGAAATAATTTTAAAGTTTGTAAATAGACCGCTAGGTGGCGTAACTGCTATAATAAATTAAAAAATGTCTAATAAGTAACAGAAACTTAAGGAAAAGGTATATTGGAAATATCGTAGTTGTATTTTTGGGACAATTTTACCCATTTTTTGTATAAGAAGTTTTTCTCCAACTTCACAGGTTTTCCGTAGGGGGAACTGCGAAAGTTGTCAGACAAACACGTAATTATCTTCGGGACCAATCATTGAATCTTAAAAAGTAACATTTCGTTGGAAAGGTTTTTTCTTGCGCTATTCGTTGATGTATTAAAAAGTTAAGTTTGATTAACGAACAAAAAGCCAGAGGACGCTTTCCAAATATTGCTGAAATTTTAGCGATTTTCTTCAAAATATTAAATAGAATGGTATGTTTTTTTATAATTAAGTCAGAAAAAGCATAAAGTTTCGCCTATACCTTAAAAATTTCTAGTCGATATCTCTGTTGGTTTCAATTTTATACCCACTTTAACTTTAGATCCAAAAACAATAAAACGCAAAGTTTTTTGACATAATAGTTTATTACTTAGGCCAGCTTTTATAAACACGGGTTAACCCTGCCCCGAGAGTTAACCCCAGAAATTCGATAATACTGACAGTTATTATCATCGAGTTTCTGGAGTTAGTTTATTACCGTTGGTTAATAATTACACTGGGTGGACCATCGAAAATTAACTAGAGATGAGTAGTACGCCATTACTCAGTGGCGACCTAAATGTTCAAATTGTCTGCCATCATTATCAATACACAGCTGCAACCGCTGTTGCGTTGCGGTTTCTATCTCCGTTGTGGAGAGGGTGCGAATGGAATTTCTTATCCTAATGACCATATTTTCAGGCGTAGTTGGCCTGGTTGTAAAAACAAGTTCCTTTATTCTTCCCCAAAAATAAAAATCTAAACAAGTTAGATCGGGGGGCCTAGAAGGTAACAATGGTAATGGTTATTAAGCTGTTAAAGTTCAGAATGAATAAGGAAATGTAGGTACCTAGCTGGCCATGGAAAAAAGCACCCTCTTCATATCCATGTATCAGGAAAAATGTTACTCAAAAATTGACGCACGCGTACTGAAAAATGTGCCGGACAGCCGTCATGTTGGAAAAACATCCGCTGTGTAGTAAGCAACGACACATCTAAAAGTAACGGCAAATCGTTCCGCAAGAAATTAAGGTACGTTTCACCATTAAGTGGTGCGTCAAAAATGTGAGGACAAATAATGCGACCTCCTAAAATACCGCACCAAACATTGACGCTCCACCAGCCCTGATGTTGAATTTCTTGCATCCAACGAGGATTGGTTCTGGACCAATCATGCATGTTATGACGATTTACTCCACCATCACTGCGGAATGTAGCCTCGTCAGTGCACAATATTTGCGATAACAGATGTTGATTATCTATGAGCATATTCGACAGCCAATAGCAGTAGTCTAAACGTTGCTCATAATCAGCTGCAGTCAGTGCTTGATGAAGGCCTACATGGTATGGATGTAATCTAGATTAAAATTGAAGTTGTGGTTTTTTAACAGCTATAACTTTACTACTTTTAATATCTAACTTTTATTTAAAACATACTAATGTTATTTCACAATATGCTGAACAGTAGTTTGTGTTAGTCCCAAGTCATGAGCCATTGCTCTTGTGCTACTATGTGGATTAATTTCCATATATGCTAGAACGTTTATAACATTTTCTTCCGTTCGGGATCTGCGTGCTCTGTGAGTAACTGGGTGATGAATTGTTCCTGTAGCTCTCAATCGTTGTGATAATCGAGTAAAAAGTCTCTTTTCGTCATGCCGTCTTTCTGGAAAACGAGCCGCATACAATCGTACAGCAACAATCCATAAGCCACAGTTAAATGTTGAGAATATGATGTCCCATTCTAAGATTAAGTACATTTGGATCTACTTCATTTCGAAATGAAACACCTAAGGCAGGGATTAAATCCAATCTGTAGAAACCGAATTATACATCAGATGTTAGATTGTCTTGAAACGAAAAATTGTTCCTAATATGTAATTCCAGCAAACTTTAACTTTCCCTTGATGTTACATATGTTCCTTTAGACTAAGACTAGTAGTAACGTGTGTTTTGCTTTTTAAGTTTGCATTTTATGCCAAATGTAGTTTCATAAGTAAAGACAGTATATTTCTGTTAACGCATATCATCCTCAAATCGAATTGTTAACTATTTTGAAAAACTTCAGTAGTTCAGTAGTTCTTGAAATTTAGAGATGAGTTTAATTTTTTAGAATTAACTATTTTGGTCAAATGCATGTTTATTTTCTAAAATTTCACTTACTGCAAATTAAGCAATTACACCTTTAAGGTACAAGTTATTGCAAACATCGCTTCCTGCGGTTTCCTGCTGTCTCCAAGTACCACCATGATTAATATTTCTGTTCTAATAAATAATACAGTTGCGTCTTATTATAGAATATAATATTTTAAACTATTTTTTTACATTTAGCTATACATTTCCGTAGAAACTGTAGCTGATACTTTGATACTTTTGAACGTTTTTCGTGGTGGGCCAGACCTTTTTCCTATTGGTATTCGATTTTTCTCTCTTACAGGTTGGTTAAACTGGTTTACTATTTTTTTCCATTCTATTCTGTTTTGCATCAATTTTCTACAATTTGATATCTTCATTATATTTAGATCTCTTTCTGTTTGCTCTTTCCAGTTTGATTTTGGTCTTCCATACGGACGTCTGTGTCCATTCTGTTCACTGGATCACTCTTGTTCTTTCTAGATACATGTCCGTTTTCTTTGTGCTATAATGATTCTCACTATATTTTCTCTTTTTACTATTATATTTATTTCATAATTAATTCATTGCCTTCTTATATCTTCTTCGACCTTCTTTGGTCCCATTACTCTCCTTATTATTTTCGTCACAAATATTTTAGGTTGTTCTTCTTTATTGTGTATTAGGTTTGCTATCTCTGCTGTGTGTGTCACAAGGGGTCTAATTACTGTTTTGTATACTTTCATTTTTGTATTTTTACTTAGTGTTCTATTTCACAACAGTTGTTTATTTGCAAAAGATGCTTGATATCCTGGATTGATCCTCCTTTCAAAATTTATTCGTTCCCATCTTCTGTGTATCTAATTACCTAAATATTTAAATACTGGCCGATTCTTAATTTTGTTGCTCTTGATTTCTTTTGTATATTGCAATGCATGAACTTTGTTTTATGATGATGGCCCTGCTTTTTTAGCCTTTACTTCTATCATTGTAAATGCTTCTCCTAGATCCCTTTTCCTCCACGCCACAATGTTATAACCCTGACAGGGCGTACTCCTCTATTTACGTCAAAGCAAGTTGTACTATTCTATACTACAATTACTGTTGCTTTCGACTTTTATATCATCATTCTAATCAGATTTCTTAGCTTCTGGGGTGTCTTTATTTCTTCCAGGTCTTGCAATATTCGTGCTCTCCTCAGTTGGTCAAACGCTTATTTAAATTCTAAATTCTAAAGTATACGTGTCTATATCTTATTCATAGCATTTCTCTAATATTTGCTACATTATATTTACCTTTCCTCAAACCGAACTGATAATTTCCAATCACTATTTCTGTATGTTTGGTTAGTCTCCCTTTTATCAGTGTTGTTAGAATCTTATATGTAATGTTTACCTCTGTAATTTATACATTTTGATACATTGCCTTTTTTCGGAATAGGCAAGATCCATTCCTCCGGCATTTCTTCTTTGTTCCAAATATGTACAGTTAAATTGTGAATCTTTTTATGAAGTTCTTCCCCTCCATTTTTAACCAATTCTGAACTGCCACTGTTGCTTCGTTATTTTTCACTTATAATTTCTACAACTTCTTCTTCTTTTAGTGATGTGGTCAGGTTTTCTAGTTCTTGTTCCGTTTCTACTTCGTGCTGGTCGCTTACTAAGACATCTTTGTATAGATCTCCAAAATACTCTATCCATTGTTCTTCTTCTACTATTAGTAAATTATTCGTTCTCTTTTTTTGTTTTAAAAGTCTGTATAATGGTCCTGTATTATTACTTCTACCTTCTGTATCTATTTCTGTCAATTTCTTCTTAATCCACTCTTTTTTCTTCTTCTTGCACAGTTTATTGGCTTCCTTTCTTTTTTCTCTATATACTTTCATGTCTTCAGGGTGTCCACTTTTTAACCATTGTAATCTTGTTCTCTTCTTACTTTACAAACTGTTTTCACATTCTCCATCAAACCCCACTGGTGTACCCTTCTGCTTTCCCGATATCCTATTTTATCTTCCGCAGCTCTTACCACCGCTTTCTCAATTAACCGCCATTCTTCCTCTACGCTCATTCTTTCTCGCCATCTTCTTAATCTTTTTTCTATTTCCTTACTGTACACCTGTTTACTTTCTCGATTTTCTATCTTCTCTTTATAGCATTTCCTATGTTTCGTTTCCTTCTTGACTATTTTAATATTTTTTAATTTACATTTTGTTGTGACCATCATTGATTTCTTTTGCGTTCCTTTTCTTTACTAAAACGTGATCAATTTGATTCCCTTCCGTTATTCCGGGATACGTCCACGCAATTGTGTGATTATTTTTATGTTCAAACTTTGTACTGATTATAAACATATTTGTTGGTGCTGCGAAGTTGCATATTAACTCTCCATTCTCGTTCATTTTCTCATGTAATGTGTTCAACATAATTTAATCTTCTCATCAATCTCTCCACTTCATTTTTCATTCGTTTTCCTTCTTTATTTATTTCTATCTGGAATTTCTTAAATTTTTCCTCCACTCTTTGTCGTCTCTCCTCTGGTTTATCTAATTTGCCGCTTATTGCTTCTAGTATTTCCATTATTAAAATTCCACTTATTTAAATATGAATTTAATTAAAAACTATGATCCTGAAGTCAATTTTAATTTAAAAAATGTTAATTTAAAAAAAGGTAAAAGTGTTCACAACTAAAAACTTCAGTATCTATTAAAGATGTAGTTAACTGATAAAAAATCCAACAAAAGATTTATAATTTTCCGTTACTACTTATAGACGGCAATTGTTACGGTAAGTTGAAGACAGAATGAATACATATCTAATTTTAATTTTAACTGTACATGTTAAATCATTGGAATGCTGTAATGACTAAACGTTTAACTGGTAATGCATTTACTTCGTGGTCTAGAAATAAGAGAAAAAAACTAGACATACCAAAAGATAAAATTGAAACGTACCATCATGCTTTTTTTTAAATTATTTCCTTACTTAATCCGGTATTTTCTTCTTGCCCCTTAAAGTTAAATGGACGTTTATATACTTCAACAGCTTCTCGTTGCAAACGAACATAATAAAGGGTTTGCCTTGATAGCATTTCAATATTATTAATTGAATTTGAATGTCATGATTTAAATTATTCAAGGCGTATTCAATACTGCAGACTTCTCTGGTAGACTAAATATACAAAATAGTATATGTTCTTTACGTCTATTATCAAAGCTACGTTTCAATTCTTGTAAATAGTTTTATACTATGATTTTTTCAATTTTATCCGTTACGCTAGTTATGAGTGAAAGAAAAACCTTACCAACATTAAGCGGCATTTGTTCTTTTCGGGTGCGCCTAAAAGGTTTAATTACATTATTAATTTCTTTAATTCGCTTGCAGTCACGTTTCTAAATGATCAAATTTATCTTGTATAAATCCAGGATCAAAAAATTCGTTTACCCCGATCCACTAGAGCTTTAATTACACTAATCTTTTGACGTTAATAATTAAAATACTTATCTTTGGAATACAATGGCGTATTTTTTAATAATTTTTTATATATTTAAACGTTTTGATAACCTTCAGTAAATGATAATAGCTTTTGAAAACTAATTAACATTTCAAATAAATATATGAAACCTGAAAACACAAATATAAGCCTGCTATAATAGTTAGGGATTTGATAGTTTCAATATGTATACACTTTCAATAAATCTTAAAAGAAAGAGATAAGCTGTTTGTTTTATATATTAGAAATGATAAACTTCCATTAGTTTCCATTTTCATGTTAAACTGAATGCTTGGAAGAATACCATTTATACAATTTAAAAATTCATTTGGTGATTCTTCTCTGTATTACAATGTCTGAAGTATTTTACACTGCCGAAAAGTGTAAAATCTCTACATAATTTAATTTAAAACAAATATTTACCGAAATTTGCATACTTTGCAGGATACAAAACATTTTTGGTTCAGTTCTCCACACTAACGACAAGGATAGGCCATAATTGTTTAATCACAGTCAACGTAACATATGTTTCGATCCGCTGCTTGAAAACCGCATACAAGTGCAACACCTTCCACGTATACGTTCTTAAGCACTTTAGATAGTATGTAAACTTTGACTTATTCTGACAAACTCATAACGGCAACATTAATTAAATAAACTCTTTATTTAAGGATTGCAGAAGTTTTAAAGACCATTGATGCAAATTACTGCTGAAATTATAAGAAGTTTGTGTGCCACAACATTTATTTTTTTATTATTAACTTTAATTAAATACAGACGGTATACAGACACTTTTTTGAATAATTTCTGTATACGAACAAATATTGACATACATAGGATGTAACCAATGTAATAACAGCCGCAGATGTCAGTTTGAAATCCGACGAGTAACACAATCTCTCAATAAATGAGGTTACAGATGAGGATAAACCTCTAAAGGTTACAATAAATGAAATCAATCTAAGAATTATAAATCAAGGCGTCTCAATTACTTCTAAAGACACTGTCAATCATATAGATTGTAGAAAAAAATACTTGGGTCCGCGATGTTGAGCATAATCATTTCGTTTTTTAAAATTAAAGAAAATCAATACACAACGAGTTTGTATCCATAAAATTGATAGTATTCATAAATTGATGTCTATGTCCCTATATATTCCGGAATCCGGAAAATAAAAGGCTCACTAGCTTAAAGAGAAAGAGACTTGTTGTCTCGAAAAGCTCCACCGTTGCAAAAGCAAATATCAATGAATCTATTCGGCACAGCGTTCTGTACAGTTCACCAATTGCAAGTGAGTATAACAATAAAACAAGAATTTGATTCGAACACATTCTATATATTTATATATATATATATATATATATATATATATATATATATATATATATATATATATAATGTGAACATAGTGATGGGAAACATAGCAAGTGAAAAACCAGCTAGTTTTATCTGCATTGGGTTAAGAATTAAGACTAGCGAGGTCCAAATAAAGATGAGGTAAGAGTCAACGGCATTCAAGTTTGCGTCGTTAAATTGAATTGATCAATAACAAATTATTGGCTAACATTAAAAATGTAAGAGTAATTTCCGGTGCGAAGATTGCGATCATTTAGTACGCTATTCATATGCAATCCAAATAAATGTAAAAGAAAATCAATTTTCTAATGAACGAAGTAAGCCTATCTATACCGATAGTACCAATAGTACGAAGTAAAAGAAAAAATCTTCACAATCAAGCGTTAGTTTAAACCTCTTATTATTATAGATATTACTGCGGCTTGTTAAATTACTGTGATTTGTTTAAAATTAAAAGATTAATGATATATCTGCAGTGAGTTATTTAGATCCGCCACCAGTGGTAAACGTATTCCAGATAAATATCCACGAGGCCAAGAAAAACGGAAGTCAGCGGCATGAAAGAGCTCCAATGCAGCTGCGTGTGCGTGCGTGCGTGAAAGATGGATGTGTGGTGTGCGCGTGCGCTCGCGGGCGCGTGAGTGTGTGTTTGGATTTATGTGTCTGTGGATGCATGTTAGTATCCACGATAACTCCAGAACGACACGTACGTACTTCAAATTTTGTTTTCATCTCTCCTGGAGCCGATTAGATTTTGGAAGAAATTCAGTGGCGGAGAGGGTAGGTTTATTAGTAGATTTAAGTTTTTATCAAATATTTCTGAAACAGCTGTATATTTTAAATGTATAAAAATATCAACATATAGGTTTTCAACATATCGAATAATTGTGTTCTATGCAATTTTTTGATACGACGTGTATTTTAGCGGCAACAAAAATCCTAAGGTACCATTTAAGTACCATTTTTTCCAATATCTGAATAACCATTAATTTTATAAGAAAATGTCTAAACATATTTTAAAAAAAAATTAAATTTTACATAACGTTTCCTTATAAAGTTTCTTAATACAAAGCAAAATAAGTATAAAAATTAATTATATAAGATTGAAAATGACTAAACTGTATTATGGATATTCATATAGAAAAGGGTGGCTTTGGATTGTTTTTTTAAGCTAGCATCTATATCTATTAACCTGTAACTGAGATGAAGGTTTAAACATCTACCTGACATAGATTACTGCTTTTGCTTTTAAGATATTGCCTATTTTCGTTATGAACGTATTAAAAAAAATGAGCGCTTTTAATTAAACAATTGACTTTGAAATACAACAACGCAACAATTTACACTTCATTTAGGCTATTAATAATTGCCCTTTGTTAATATAATTGAATTTTAATTAAAAGCTTTTCTAATAGGCGCATAACGTGCACAATTGTAATTTTCAGAATTAGTATATTGTTTTAAATAAAGATACCGCCTACAAGGGCTGTTAATTAAATAATTAAAATAGGTAAAGAATAAAGTCCTTCGCTACAATATTTACTGCGGCAAAACGTCTGAAAATATCCTCCATTTTTAACAATTTATTACTGATATATTAAATCAGAATAAAAGATACTGTTTAAATGATGAAATATGTTTCATACTGTTTGTATCTGTAGGGTCAACTTGACCTACCTGTATGGTACAAATTTTACAACAATGTTATCTTAGTATCAACATCATCAAACGTATTACCCTCAAGCCTATGAATACGTGCTTCACAAATTAATAATAAGTTTAATTTGTAACAAGTTCCTCATTATAAAATTGGTGATAAGAGAGAAAGAAACCTTGAATTAGGTTATATTAGTTATTATACTCATACATTTACAAGCATTTAGTATTAATACAAAAACAAAACAAAAAAGTGCAGACAACAATGACGTGGCATAAATGTAAATGCACACGCCAGAGTGATACTAAGTAACTGGCCTTCTAAACCAAATACGGTGAAAATAATCATTTTCCGCATACTTTAAGCTAAAAAGATATAAACGAAGGTACTAAAAATTTATTGCACAAACTGATTCTATGCGTAGAAAAAACAAAATTTAAATACGTTTATTAATAATCGTCATTATATTGATGATAATTCTTAAGGACTATTTTTAGGATGTCTCACTCGAATATACTTAAATACAAAAAAAAATTAATTTTACAATTTTAAAAGCAGATATGTGAATAGACAAGATTAATACAAACAAACAAAAATTAAACCTCTCCCACAAAACTTACGTAACGTTATGAACGAGCACCATTACTTCATTGGGTTAATTGTAAATGGTGGGAACCTAGGTAAAAAAATTGTTAGTTTTAACTTCACTGTGTAACATTGTTGTCTGGTATTGATTAATTCATATTCAATGTAATAATATAACAAAAATAAAAGCAGAAAATATTGCCATATTGCTATATAAATCAAAGTAACAAAATCGCAATTACTATTCAGTTTTCAGATATGGACGCAGTGTGACATATTTGAAAGTAAACTGTTAATGGAGAAACGGGCAAAAATATGATATCAGGTAATCCTTGCCATACATATAAAAACATTTCTTGGAACACCGTTGTATAATTATAATAATATAATAATTATAAACTCATTGCAATAGAATTGTAACTTATGCTACGAGCTCCAAAAAGTCATATGCATAGCGATTAGTTTCCTAGAAATTTGGTAACAAAATGATCGACTTCACAATTTTACCGTCAGTAGTTAGCAAAATTATATTTAAGTTGTTCAATATAGTTGAAGTGAAAAAATGATTGGAAGTGTCCTTTAGAAACAAAAAATGCAAGATGTCTGTTTGCAAGTAAAAAAAACGTCCACCTCCATTTCATAGTTGTTTTCATCTTTTGTGCATCGTTAAGCACTTGATATTTGTTACTTCTACCCTTTATTATTTATTTTTGTACGTAGAATGGATCGTCCTAAGCGTTGTTATAAGAAAAAGGTCAATTTGGAAGAATTGTCGTGCAATTGCTCGAGTTCATGGATTCAGTGGAAAGTGAAATCCGGACTATGTTGTCGACAACATCGAGGCTGATAGTTTAGATGAATCCAAGAATGCATCCAGGAAATGATTGAAGCTGAGAACACGGATGAATTTCTGCAAGCATTTAGTTTTTCATTGAATATAAGTGCAATCGAACAAACAGCAGTGCTCAATGTTGCAGAAGACGAAACAGTTGATACACAAGGACCGTTCACATCAACTCCGACCGTAACAAATGCACGTTTCAAACCACCCAAGAGACCCCGTTCTCCATTGCCAACATCAGTTGGCAATGGACCATCAGTTCAACTTACTGCTGGTGGCTTCACTGGTGAAGGTATATAATTCATTGCGTTTATTTTTTATTTACAGCTCTAACTGCAATATCAAAGAATGCGAAGAGTTATCCAAGGCGTAAACGCCCTATACGTTTACATATGAACGAGGTGGCTTTTCGTGGCGATTCATCACTTTCAGCGGCTGTGAAAGAATTCCAAACACCAATGGATATCTTCAATTACTTTTTCACCGATGAAATTATTGAAATGGTTGTTAAGAGACAATCCTTTGTGCTTTACAGGAAAATATAAACTCCACCTTCAAAATAACTGGCCCTGAAATCAGACATTCCACTGGAATAATGCTGTATATGTCGTTATATCGCTATCCCAACATAGAGAGCTATTGGGGCAAAAATTCTTTTGAGTTGATATAAAAGTGTATGCCATTGAAACGATTTATTGCAATTAAGAGATACTTATCGTTTCAACACCGAAAGAAGAAAAGTGCAGCGGGGCATGATCCGTTGTTCCGCATTCGTACACTGACCCACACACTCCATGACCGATTCGATTCAATCCTAAAATCGGCTAGACTTTGTGTTGATGAACAGATGTGCTCCACAAAGACAAAACACCATCTTCGTCAATATACGCCAAATAAGCCGCATAAGTGGGGGATAAACTGCCTGCGCTTTGCGATTCGAACGGGTTTGCTATCGTTTTGAAGTGTACAATGGTGAAAATGTTATCTTACCTGACACACCGGACCTTGGAGGCACACCACAAACAATTCCTAATTTCGTTCTCCATATCCTATACTTTCATCACTTCTACACATCGCTACCACTGCTAGTTTATTTACGAGCCAAAGGGATTTACAGTTTGGGAACAGTGAGAGATGATTTTATTTTAGTAGATTTTGTTAATAAAAAATTATTTTTATAATTGTTTTTATATTTTTAGCCAATCGTATACCAGCGTGTAAGCTGCCGACCGACAACGAAGTCAGCAAAGAGAATAGAGGCTTTTCCACAGAATACATGACTTCAGTCAAGGAACAGATATTAACAATATTTTGTGGAAAGATAATAAGTGTGTGCCCGGGCACTCACATAGGAGGAGTTGATCCGATGGACGGCCTTATGGTTGATCTGATGGACGGCTTTATGGGTCGATATCATATTCCAGCTAAGTCGAAATATTTTGATTAGACTCTTCTACCATTTTGTGGACATGGCAGCTACGAATGGATTTATTTTATACAAACGTATGAATGGCGGGAAAATAATGATTCAAGCAATGTGTGACGGAAACACGACCTGTAGGTCGACCATTATTGGCCGAAAGTATTGATCGGCCCATATCACCACAAACTAGCACATCAGGTGTTGGAGAAATAGCTATTCATTAAGTTGTTGATGTTCGGTTCGATGGTGAAGACCATTTTCCGATGTGGGTGGATAGAAAAGGCAAAAAAAGGTGCAAACATTGTAAAAAGTCAGATACACAAGTTATTTGTTCCAAATGCAAGCTTCATTTACGTGGTACATACAGTCGATAAAAATTGTTTCTGGGATTACAATCATAGAAAATAATGTTTCCCTCTCTTTCTTAATAAAAGCTATTTAATAGATAAATATTTACTTGTGTTTTACAAGTAATCCAGCAAGACCGCCTTGAGAAGGTGTTGATTATTTTCCATCTGGCGGTCGTTCCAGACAATATTATTTCCTGAAAATTTTAATTTAAGGTTCTTTTGCCTATATTTACTTGGGAAAAAACATCAGCTTGATTCTAGCATTTTTACGATCTTGTCCGTTAGAGGATTATGGTTTTTCACTTTTTGTTTAATACATATTTAATAATATTTTAAAATGCACTTTCACGTATTAATGTAGATAATCTCCAAAAGCACGCACGCACGCACACACGCACGTACTCACGCACGCGCAATAACACTCAGACACGTACAGACTCACGCACGCACGAACCCCAACGCGCGCACGCGCTCAAGCTCACTCACGCACACGCACGCGCACACACGCATATGCACACGCACACACACGCGCGCAGACGCAGACGCAGACACAGACAAAGACACACACACACACACACACACACACACACACACACACACAAACTCAAACCCACGCACCCACCCACCCGGTACTCTAGCAAAGTACAGGTCGTAGGTTCAAATCCTACCCGAGGTAAACTTTTTATTTATGTATTTAATAAAATTATTAATAATTTTTAAGAGTTAAAAAAAAAGAAAACTTGTAATAATTTTTAAGAGTTGTTTACATTTAATTCTTCAACAAAATTATGTTTGGACGTTTACCTTTCATTTTTTAAATATTGAAAATCTGTAAATTAATTTTTAAAAAAATTGGCAATTTCCACAAAAATGTATATTAAAGAAATAACTAACCGTTAGGTTAGGAGGTTATATAGTTCACTCTTAAACCTGCCTCCCTCTAGTAATTTATTGTAACGAGCCATAATGCACTTTACGTTTGACTTCTACAAATAATTGTCTTTACTTTATTTGTTGTAATAAATTGTGAGATATTCATATTCGCATTCTATTAAATATGCACGAAAAAAGAGTATGTTAACCATCTAGTTACCCACGAATCTGAAGTAAACAGGAGTTCGTAGAATGATAGATGAATAATACAAATATGTTCTCACCTACGCTTTCATTATACTCAAGTGAAGTCGGCAATGGAGACTAAAATCGCCAGTGCTTAACCTTAAACAGGGTTGCCAAAATAACAAACTATTATAGGTCGGTATATGGTATCATTTTTTTTGCGTACAAATGAAAAATGAAATAGCAAACAGAAGGTTCTCTGTAAAATATCAGTTGACAATGTTTCTGGTCAAACCGGAAGTGACATTTCCATGATTTAATCTTCATATTTATAATTAAATTATGTCACATTAATATTCGGTTATAATTATAAAATTATAGAAAACTGTTCTGACATTAATTTTATGTTTGGGTATCCATAAAAAAAAATCCATTAATTAATCTATCCTTGTATTTAAGATATAGTATTTGCAATATTTCTTAGCATTTTGCATTTGCAAAAAGGTGTGTGAAGATACCCGTATCTTTTTTTTAATAACGTGATTTAAAGTTGAACATAATTAGGCGCTGATTATGTCCCATTTTGCGCCGATCAGTAAACAGTAAATACGGCTAATTACACGGTCCACAAACTTTTGAATAAATCATTCTTTTTCTTACGCAGTAATTAGGCGTCAATTAGGGGCCACTTTGCGCCGAAAACATAAAATTTTGCGCTCCGGTAGGAAAGAAGTTATTGTAAAATTACACTGACATGGCTCACTTCACAGCCGTAATTTTCTACAGTAATTAGGTGCTAATTTTGCGCTGCTAAAATAAAATGATGCCCCTCCCCAGGAAATGCCATTCCAAAAATTACATCGATAAGGCTAACTTTTCACAACCTTATAAATAAATTAATCTTTTCTTGCGCAATAATTAGGCACCCCTTATGTACTGTTTTGCGTGGTTGAAAAAATGTTGCCTCCTTATGGAATATTGACAAGGCTAACATCACTTCTGCATCAATAAATTTTTCCTTATGTAGTAATTAGGCGGAAATTATGCACCTAATTCATGAACTAAACGGCGCATAATTGGTGCCTAATTACTTCATAAAAAAATTGATTTATGCAGAAGTTCACTGCTGTGAAGTATTGGAGCGCAATACTTAACTTTAACGGCGTAAAACAGCGCATGAGGGGTTTCCAATTATAGCACAAGAAAATATTAATCCATACCTAAGGCTATGATATTAACCTTACCGATGTAATGTTTGCAATAACTTATTTCCTATGGGGGCGGAGAAAAATAGCGTTTAATGCCTATACAAGAAAACATTTATTTACGCGGCAGTTCATGGCTGTGACAATGTAATTTTACAATTACTTTTTTCCTATAAGGACGCAATATATTATTTTAATAGTGCATTATGGCGCCTAATTACTGAAAAAGAAAAGAACGATTTAATTTAATTTCAACGGGGGAAAATAGCGAATAATCAGTGCCTAACTATACTCAAGTTCACATCACATTATCCAAAAAAGACCCGGCTACCTTCACACACCTTCTGCAAAATTCCTGGTGCCAGCCTTCTCCTATCTAACGTTAATCTTGATCGTTATTTTTTTTTATTTTGTAGAAATCGAAAAAACAAGTCACTCTTGTAGGTAGCGGACCACAAAAATTTTTATTATTGTAATAAACATTTGTCAAATCACCATTGTTACCGCGATAGAAAAGGTAATGAGTGTATTTTAATATCTTGATAATACGTCGTAATTTGCTAATGTTTTGGGAATATTTCATTTTAGGTATTTTTATGTAAGAAATGTGGGAATATATTTGGCTAAGAGTTGAAAAACATATGTTGGGGTTTAACTAGCAGGTGTACGCTTAAAAACTGCTTTATTGAAGAGTGTAACGAATCATTGGAAATTCTTATTTCTTGATTCAAAAATGTCACTAGTTTAATAATTAATTACGTCGGTACACACGGCAATCTTTGTTTGGTACTAGGAAATGTGATATTAAAGGTAGGGCTTGTTACGGACGAATGCATATTTTTAAAATTAAGATTTCGTTCTGTTGGGAATGCGAAAAATGTTCCCACGAAATAATTTATTGTTTCTTTTTATTATTACTTGCAAAAACGGGGGTTGATTTTTGGGAGTAAATATTGTAGTTAGTTTGAAATCGAAGCAAAAGGCAGTTGCTGTTGAAATATTGATTGAGCCGAATTGCTTTTATTGTTTTCATTAGAAACTCCCGTTGTAAACCCTTCGGTCTCTAAACATTTTGTCGTGTACCTGTTAGCAAAACTAAAACGCTAATTAGTTCTTTTCTTTTAGTGTAGGTTTTAATGTAAGTTTTTCCAAAAATTAATATATAATTAATCGCCGCGTCGCCGAGTTTTAAACCGCGTATCTTAACTCGTCGTGTTGGTGGTAAAGTGTTTAACTAAAGGGAACATATTCAAGTGTAAGTAGGTATTTTTATATAAATGAAAGCTCGTAGTAAATAATTTTACAAGGCTATGTAACGTATAAAAAATCAAACATTGCTTTGCAAAGGTATCTCATTCGCATGCGGCCTCAGGAAATCTGCTGAAATAAAAGACAGTACAGGGCTCCCTCTTTCTAGCATCTGGGTGAATTAGCATTATTATTTGTTGTTTATATTTATATTTGTGTAGAGGTGGGTCTGGAGAACGGGTACAGGATAGACCGTGATTAAAACTGCAATATGGCGGGTCTAGATGACCATTAAACACCTCGAATTTTATTTTTATTGTTGTGTAGATTAGGTTACCTGAGAAAGGGGCGCTGTATTTTTTTCTAATGCACTCAAACTTATATATCGGTCACGATGTTGTGATCTATTTACAACTTACCCTTGTAAGGCTTTGTTTTAATGATTTTTTTGTGTCAGTTTGCTTAAGTAGAACTGTTTGTCTGCGAACGGATTTCTCTTTATATGTAATTTATTGTTACTGTACGTATGTATTTTGCGCATTAGTAGTCACTAAAGCATGGTGTACGTGTACATTCCTTGTCTTTTGTCCTAGCCTTTACCTTATTATCACCTGTGCCATTTTACTATTGTTGTATTTTATATGTACTGTAATTTGCCTTATTGTTTTATTTGCTTATTTACTTAAAGACCGGCATGATTAGTTTTAAACGGCCACATGTTTGGTATTCTGATTTATTTAACACAATTGCGGTTGTGGCTACATGGGTTTTTTTATTGTGTTTGTGTGTAGCTAAATTGGTCGTTATTTATATTTCTCTTAATGTTATAATTTTGTACGCACTTTAACCGGATTTAATGGTGTTTTGTTATACATTTCACCCTTTCATTGTTGTTTTTTTTTGTGTTATTTGATTTATTAATGTATTAATGTACTTGTCCAATTATGAATAAAGTGGATTTTATTTGTGGTTCTTTCCCACAATACTACCCATAATTGCCTAAAGCTCGTTAATTTTAGTTTGAGTAGTTTCATTTTTTTATGAATAAAGTGGATTTTATTTGTGGTTCTTTCCCACAATACTACCCATAATTGCCTAAAGCTCGTTAATTTTAGTTTGAGCAGTTTAATTTTTTTACCCGTCCCACATGATGCAACACAACCTCATCCAGCCGATCTAATTCAAATAGCACAACGTAGCTACAACTAGACGGCCAATTCTTTTGATCAGATTTGAGGTTTGCGAGTAATTAAATAGCAGACTTGTAAATAAATTCTAATATTTTAATTAATGCCAGGAAAGTCAATGTAAGACAAGAAATTAATTTGAGTAATAGTAACATTATTGTCAGTGAAGTCAAAATAAATCACTTAACGATTGTTTTGCTCTTGAATTTGCATTCTTGCAAATAAGTTTAAATTACACTTTTCAAGATAGGGTACCTGGGGGACGCTACACTATATTATGTCATTTATCAGTTTCTAAAACGAAACTAATATAATTTACCATTATATGATTCATTTCCACGTACAAAAAGTGCAGACCTTCAAAACTTACAATTTTTCAGGATCGAAGCATTTTTTTTGTTCAATTATTTCGATATTGTATTTGTACGTTCACTCTTAACCTTACATTACCAACAATAATAAATAATTCATTTCAACTTCAACACAAAATCGTCAAAGCTGCCAATAGAAATTTCCATAATATTATGCATGTTGTAATTCTACATCAATCAGTTTTATTAATAATCTTATAATTACATTAAGTAAATTTAAAAATGGTTCTACTCAGAAATAATATTATGATGCATCTTGTATTTCTTTGAGCTTTCCGTTGTAAAGAATAATGTAAAGAATTAAAAGCAGGTATTCAAAAAGCGCCCACGCTATTGCTATAAACTCTTATGGATATAAATTTATAGTTTCAAGTTGACCTTTCCCTTCCTTATGTGGATGAATTAACGCCTTTTCTGGCGTGAAATAAAAACTTGCTTTGCCTTCGTTGCCATAAAAACATGGTTGATTAAACTTCCGTTATTATTAATTTACGCCGTAAATTTATATTAGTACACTATTTCATTATACACGCTGAAGAACCTTCTCTATGATTCATATAAAGTAAATAATTTTTGTAGCAAACCGTAATGTTCTCTGTATCAAAATTAATTAAATGCAACCAACCCATTAATTAAGAGTCTCAACGCATTTAGGTGTAAAAGACAAAACTCGCAAAAACAATAGGTATCGACATTGAATTCTAAATGTCAATAAGCACGTACGAATTTATACGTGGTTCTTCTAATAAATCACAGCTTTTCCTTGACGTTATACTTACATTTACAGCGATGTATAAGGACAACTAAATGCCAACTAATAAAACTGAAAAGCGTAAAATAGAATTTATCTCCTTTATTCCAGTACAAAAATCACAATCATAACAGTATTAAATATATGTATTTGTGGAGTAAATAAGGCATTAACGTCTTGTGGAACGAAGGAGCTAAACTTTGTACCAAAACATCGCTGCAGTTGATCTAGTGAAATGTCGTTGAAGTTTTCTCAAACCTACAAAAGAATACTTTTATGAAGCATATGTTCAATGTAGTAATTATTACAATATTCAAAAAATAGATTAGTCAAAATTTCTACGGATAGGTAAAATATAGCTTTAATTGTAACTTTACAATATTCTATTGGAACTTTTCATAAAACATTGCCATTGAAATCATATTTCATTCTTTTTAGAATATTTTGATAGTTAATCGCATCTTGAATAGTATTTTTATATGTTAGTTCTTTTTCTCTCCTAGAAATTTTCACTGGTTTAAAATTAGACGTATCGCATTTGAAATGCCATCGAACGTAATTTAAAAACAACTTGTAGCGACAAATGAAGAACGGAAAGGAGTTATTAAAAATGACATGGCCAAACCCATGCGAGAAGTTGCTCACGGACCAAATATTGTCTCAGTTGTTCACTTGAAGCACCTTGGTGAAGTGAAAAACTTGAGGTAAATAAATGGATACTTAACGAACATAACTAAAATAAAACGTTTAAACGTGTCAAGGTTAGATCGAATAAAAACTACAAACCATTTCGCAAAGTCAAAATTGAAACACCACAAGACCATGGTTAGTGATCTGCGTCAGAATTAATTCACTTTTTAAAATCATGGGGAAGAAGAAATAGTGTCAGCAAACAAAAGTTGAACGGACTGAGTTAAGAAAGCATCTGCCAAATCAATGCCCAGCTGGCCACCATTTATTTAAAGCAAACGAGTTTCAGCAATCATAAAAGTCCATTTCGGGCTCACTTAAATAAGCAGAGTGTGTATCAAGATATTAAAAAAAGATACGCGAAATTAAATTTCTGAAACACTAAAGTACGGTATAATAACTCAGTAGTAGTATAAACAACTTAAAAAAAATTCACCAAGTGACAGTATACTGCGCAGGAGTACAAAGTACCTTTTAATTCCTGAAGAGATGCAAGCGTAATGGTAATAGATAAAACTCCGGTTAAATGGGAAAAAAACTTGCGTAATTAGGGGACCAATATAATGACAAAAAAATCGATGGCGTGATTTTTGTTTTTGAGATATTTGAAAAAATTGAATTTTTGAAATTTCTATTTCCTTTTTTCTGGCGTAATTATAAATGCTAGAGCAAAAATACAATCACTTTTGCATGCCAACTTGTTACGGGCTTTAACATGGCATAGTCAGTTTTTCAATCGGACGTTTCTTATTTTTATAGCCATCATCAACTTATTTTTTTTAAATACGGTCCTGATATTTTGTGATTTTGAAAGATTTTTTTAATACAAATTCAACAATGTGTCATATTTGATGGTCTGATCGCATTTTGAACCTTTTATGGATCATCATCACGAAATTTTTGAATACAGACCTGCATTTTTAAGAAAGTTGATTTAGTTAACGTTCCTTAGTGATTAATATTTTATAAAATGAGGATAAGGAAAAAGAGTAAAATAAAATGTTGCTAATTATTCAACTTAACATAAAAAACTAAATGCTTGTAAAATTGACATTAAAGTTGCCTATTTAAATGATCATTATCAAACACTGCTAAAATACATATGTATAATTTCCAAAAAAAAATTGATTTTTCCAAGCTGACAGTTTTTTATGAATCTTCAAAGATACATAATATCTTAGAGTTCTATTAGCGACATCATAACAACGATGTGATGTTCCAAAAAAAAAAAATAATAAAAACAGCCGGCTTTGAAAAAAATTAAAATAGATGGCTTTGAAGTAATTCAGTATCTGCCATAATTTTGTATTGTACAATTATGTATCTTTAAATTCTGAACGCTACCAAAATTTATTAGAAAATGAAGTAATAGCAGCTTTAGCTGATTTACCTCAAGCTGATATTAAAGATTATTGGTTTTTACAAGATGGTGTTCCGGCACATAATTCCAGAGCCGTCCAGGAATATTTATCGGCAAGGTTTACAGCAAGATCGATTGGAACATAGTAGAGACTAAGATGGCTAGCGCGATCTCCCGATATCTGGGGAAATGTCAAAAATTATATTTACTGACAATATTGAAAATGACAATCAATTGCGGAACGTAGTTCCCGAAACATTTGAAAGTATTATGCCTCAAATGCTTCGCAAGTTTTGAAATCAACTGTAAGATGGTGTTATTTGTGTTTGGTGAATAATGAAGAACTTTTGAATAACTAGACTTATAAGTAAGTATATCTTACTTTAATTTACAATAACAAAAGGAATTAGTAGTTTTTCCTTTTACCGTCAGTTTGTTAATATTAATATTAAGAAACTATATTATGGTGTGCGTAATAATCATACGGAAAAGTAACTGCATCAACTTCTTGAAAATGTAGGTTTGTATTCAAAAATTTCGTGATGATGGTCTATAAAAGGTTAAAACCACGATCAGACCATCAAATGTGACACATTGCTGAATTTATAATAAAAAAACCTTTCAAAATCAGTTTTCAAAATATCAGGACCGTATTTTAAAAAAATAAGTTACATCTAACTTCATTAGCGGCATCAAAAGACAAAGATTTAATAAATCCTCAACCTTGGAATTTACGTCTTCAAATTCTTGGTGTTGTTGCAAATTTCCTCCCTTAGAATGCCCTTCAACAGCATTGTCTAAAAAAACACGATCAGAATGATAGCTATAAAATAGGAAGCGTCCGGTTGAAAAACTGAGTATGCCATATTAAAGCCCGTAACAAGTTGCCATGAAAAAGTGTTTGTACTTTTGCTTTAGCATTTATAATAACGCCAGAAAAAATAAAATTGGAATTTCAAACATTCAAATTTTTTCAAATATAACAAAAACAAAAATCACGCCATCGATTATTTTGTCATTTTATTGATCTCCTAATTACACAACTGTTTCCCATTTACAGTATATATATATATATATATATATATATATACAGGGTGTGCAAATAGTATTGCACCAAATGGGATTATGTAGAAACGGTTTGACATTTAGATTTGACACTTGGTGGGGTTAAAACATGCATAAATACCCATATTTTGATATGAGTTTCGTTTGTTTTGTGCGACTGGTGTTTGTCAGAGGCAGCCGTCTTGAATTTTTTTAAATTGCAACCTGGGTTGAGTTTGGTGTCATTTGACAGATCTAGAAATACACTACGGTATATCATAAGCTTATTTATTCTAAAACAACGAAGAAAATTAAAAAGCCAAATTAACTTTGAAGAGGAAACGTTTTCTGGACAAAAGGCTGTAAAGAAATACAACTTGTAGCATGTAGCATTTCTGTGTTCTCTACTGATTGTTATCAATATTCTTTATCGCTTTTCTAATTTGCACTGATAGTAAATACTACAATACGATATTATCATAAGCTTGTTTTTCTCATGTAGAGTCGCATGTAAAATACGGTTTGGTTTCTGTGGAAGCAAGTATGTTTATACCGTTTGTCAAAAATGTATAATAAAAAAATATAATAGTTAAGTTAAGATAAGTAAACGAAAATGAATTTGTTCGAGATTGAGCGCATTGAATTATTAATAATTGTTGGATTCGGTGATCGCAAAAGGACCAATTCTGAAGCATGTCATGTGTTTGACGACAGTCATCCAAATAGATCTCCAATCAGCAGATCTACTGTATCGCGAACAGTGCATCAATTAAGTAACTCAATTTTCTTGTTCAAGTCTTTTGTTTTATTCACTTGAACTATTTGTTCAATAATTTAATTTTCTTCGTTATTTTAGAATAAACAAGCTTATGATATACCGTGCTGTATTTATAAATCAATTACCTGCCAAATGCACACAAAATTCAAGATGACTGCCTCTGACAAACACCAGTCGCACAAAACAAATTAAACTTGTATCAAAATATGGGTATTTATGTATTATTTAACCTCATCAAAGGTCAAATCTAAATGTCAAACCGGTCCTACATAATCCCATTTGGTGCGATACTATACTGTATATTCAGGGTGATTCGAATTCGAGGCTAACCATGGGGATTTCGAAAACGGTAAGAGATAGAGGGGCGGTTTAAATTTGGCAAAGTTGCGAAATTTTGGGAACAACAACATGCTGCCGAGAGACCAAAAAAATTTTATTTCGTTTTCGAAGTTTGGTACCGAATCTTTTGATTAAATCAAGAATACTATTTTGAGTAGGATGTTTATGTGTCACGTTTTGTATTAATTTTCCTAAAATACATTCGTGGTGTCGATTAATTATGATAAATGCATTTTTAACATCACAAATATTTCTGTCATTTGGGAAATTCACTCTCGAATCAAAGGAAATTAAAAAATGTTTCAACCCGGCTCTCGTGATACAGTAAGTCTTTCTTATGTTTTTTTTGTCACAGATCTATGTTTTGATTTAATTTTAGGTAAACCTAAACCCGTCTATTTCTACAAGAGAGATATCTGTAACTTTAAATATCCCGCAAACAACAGCGTGGAGAACATTGAATGAGGCGAATTTCAAACCTTATAAAATACATACAAGTCAAGTTTTACATTCCGGTGATAACCAGAGGCGGCTTAGATTTTGCAATTGGCTACTTGACCAAGCAAACCACGATACGAATTTTGTTGAAAAAATAATTTGTACTGATGAATGTCGCTTCTCCAATTTAGGCGTTTTTAATCGCAACAATGAACACATCTGGGCAACTGAAAATCCTAGAGAGAGCAGGCAAGTCCGAGATCAAATTCGCTTTGGGTTTAACGTCTGGATCGGTTTAACTAAGAATAGGTTACTAGGCCCTTTTATTTATGAGGATACGTTAAATTCAGTTAGATATCTAGAGTTCTTAAGAGGACCAATGCTGGGGTATTTGGAAGAAATGCCACTTAACGAATTAAGAGAACTTTGGTGGCAGCAAGATGGTGCCCCACCACATAACGCTGTTTTAGTTCGTAATTATCTAAACGAAATTTTTCCAAACGCATGGATAGGTAACAGAGGTGTTATCGAATGGCCAGCGCGTAGTCCCGACCTTACTCCGCTAGATTTTTTTTTATGGGGAACCTTAAAAAATATTATTTATAAGCAGCGCTACGAAAACATCCAAGAACTTCGAAATAGCGTTATAACTGCCTGCCAAAATATTCCCCGAAGAAGTATTCAACGAGCAATACGTAGTGTAATCAAAATATGTGTGTACAACAAAATGGTTTTCTTTTTGAACACCTATTGTAATCCTAAACGTTTAAAAATAGTTTAATTTATTGTTATTTTTCTTGCTTTACTTGTTCTTTTTCGTTTACTTGTTTCTCATAGTTTTTTTTATGTCAAAAGTACATTATGTGTTAATAGTAATTTTATTTTTTTTTTGTAAATTTAGGTATCTTGATAATAAAAACCATATGTACACGCATCTACAGTGCAATGGTATTTAGATCGTCTTTTAAAATCAACAATAATTTTACTTTTTTGATAATATTAGCTAAACGGTTCAACATAAGGTAGGCAAATTATACATTTTTGAAATCACAAAAAAAAGCTCTATTTAGTGGTCTAAGAATTCAAGATGGCGGCCATAAGAAATAAAAAAGTTGATGATGGTCGGCAGAAGACGAAACGTCGTATTAAAATTTTGATGCCGCCATTTTGTAGGCAAGAAAAAGTTGTTTTAAAAATGTATTGTTTAATTTTGAATATCTTTGTAAATAAGGTCAGGAAAAAATAAAAACGAAAATGAGGGATTTTGATTTTTTTAAAAAATCTCGAAAACGAAACAAAATTTTTTTGGTTTCTCGGCAGCATGTTGTTGTTCCCAAAATTTCGCAACTTTGCCAAATTTAAACCACCCCTCTATCTCTTACCGTTTTCGAAATCCCCATGGTTAGCCTCGAATTTGAATCACCCTGTATATATATATATATATATATATATATATATATATATATATATATATATATATACACGAACACACACACACACACAGAAATCATTTTTAGTGAACGAACAGAAGTTCAATATAATAATAATTAACTGTATTTATATTAAAATTAAGTTTCAAAGGACATACAGTAAAAGATTAACTCGAGTGATACTTGAACACACGACCTTCACGTTGCTCGAGTGGGGCTGTTCCAACTGAGCTATCAAGGAGGCAAGTCACAATCGATTCAAACTTAAACTGTATGTACTTCTCTAGTTACCATATATTACAATTTTTATATACGATGAAGGATCACAGTCAACTTTTGTGTATGTCACGTGAGCCCACAATTCGCTAAGGTTTCGCACATGACAACACGTACAGTTTAAGTTTGAATCGATTGTGACTTGCCTCCTAGATAGCACAGTTGGAAGTGCCCCACTCTAACAAAGTGGAGGTCGTGGGTTCAAGTCTCACTCGAATTAATCTTTTACTGTATGTCCTTTAAAAGTTAATTTTAATATAAATTGTATCTATACTTCCACATCAAAACATCGGATTTTGTAAATAACTCGAAAACGATTAACTTTACAAAAAAATTACAAGAATGCTTTTTGATCAGAAACTTGATTTTCTATATAGTCCCAAAATTTTTTGTGAGAAATTTTATTTCCTATCTAATGGTCCTTTCACTTTTTGAATATGTTAAGTAGTTCCAGAGATATTTAGGAAAAACCTGTTTTTTAAAGTAATGGTTTTTTGCTAATATATTGTAAACCGTTTGTTCTACAGAAAAATTATAGGAATAAAAAATACTCACAATTATATTACTAATTACATATTAAAAGTAAAAAAAATATAAAAAAATAAAAATTTGCAAAAGGGGTACTTATCCCCCAATTTTACCCCTTTCGTCATACCCCATTGACCCCAAAAACAATCAGTCGCTTTGGGTAGTTGACGTCTATATGTGTGCCAAAAAAAGTGGTAACGAAAAGGTGGTTTTTTTTTGTTTTTAATTCCGGATATCTCCGGAAGCAGTGGCATTTAATTGTGCTTTAAATTACGCAACTTTGTCCCAATTTAACCGACCTTGCATCTTTTCAAATAACCAAAATCAAAACTTGAAAACGGTCACCCTTTATACGATGCCAACATCAGGAAAAAAAATTTTCGGTTTCATAAGTCAAACCCGTTGAGTGTCAAAGTACGTATAAATGCAAAATAGAAAAACTATTTTTTATTAACACTTCGTCAGAATTTTACATTTTTCCTTCAAAAACACTGAATTTATTACAATGCTATAATTAATTTTGAAGTAGACGGCTGGCAGATTACAATCCATAAAACGCAACAATTATAAAATTATGTAGACATACGAAAATAATGTTTACTATTAGTATTTAGAATTATTTTACATGGACTCGTGAAAATAATATACAATGTCGAACTAACATAAAAAAAGTATTATATAAGCATTAGGGTCAAACATGGAACTTTGTCGTTATATGACGAAGACGGAAAGAAATTTGTTGTGTATAACTCCGCGGGTGGTGAACTAAAACCTACACTGCACGTTAAAACGTAGGTTCAGGTTAAATACACGGGTTAGAAGAAGATGCAAATGTGCATCGGCATGTCTTTATATAAATGGTAAATATCAACTTAAAACCATTTACATAGAGGTACTTCAAATTTTTTTTACTTATATCGTTTTTAAAATGTTACAAACTTAACTAAATCAAATTTAATTATTTCTCATTTATTTAAAATATGCATAAATAAATTCATTATAAAGATATAAACAATTATTATAAGTTTTTGTTATGAACGAATAAGTTCAAAGGTAAATATGCAATTAAAAATTATTATTAATTTTATTAAATACATAAATAAAAAGGTCGTAGGTTCAATTCCTACTCGACGTAAACCTTTTATTTATGTATTTGATAAAATTAATAATAATTTTTAATTATTTATAAACAATTAAGTTCCTAAAAGTACCTAAACATTTAAAAAACAATTACTGATGAGCCCGAATACCTACATAAAATATTAATATACAATTTACATAAAATCGTTTTACTATCTAATTGCATACGGTTTATTCCTCGATTCTCTTTAAGGCAGCATGTTTCGCACAGATCAAAATTATTATAATATGTGAACAGTGAACGTGTATAAACGACAAACTGCTTCTGACATAGATGCTTTATGTATAACTATGTTCATTTTTAACATGAACAACAAAATTTTACCCACCATTTTATTTGTATCTAGTTTATACAAAGAAACATGATTGACTTTATGTAAAATAATGAAAAGAAAACTTAGTCTATATTAGATTGACCCTGTTGATTGGAAAATATTTTTGAAAATTTAATTAACGTAATTGCCTCACAATCAATTTATCAATTCATTTACATAAAAAACGGTCTTTCTAATCGTAAAACCGAAATGACCTAGTAAATGAGCAAGAATTATTATGTATTATATAATCGCTTTCACTTTTATTCTTAGTTAATACTGCAATATTGATAATGTAATATGGCAGCATAAGTAGGTTATGATGTTAAGAGTTCAAAAGATGTAAATAGGTTTGAGATGGAATATATGAAACGTGCATGTAAATTAGGAGATCGCTATCTTTACCATAATATTAATAACAAAAAACTTGCTTAATGAGACTACAATCAAACAATTAATTCATTCTATTTCAGAAGACTTATTAGACCATTGCCGATTTGGTATTATGCAGCAACTTGAGTAACTTCACAAATGACTACACATTATTTTCTGAATAATGCTATAAAAATTAACATAAATAATAAAAAAAAACAAATAATATGTTTTAGTCAATTATTGCAAAGCAATATTTGAAAAGTTAAAGCGTAAATCGATCCAATAAGCAGTTAATTTGGTGCTGTAAATGTTTTCGTGAAACATTATATGGTGAGGGTGGATCTGGATCATTAATTGCCAAGCGAAAAGAGTAAGTCCACTCACGACACAATAAGAAAGGTTTGCTCTGTTTAGTTTTTTTTTTAATAAAATTATTAAAAAAATTAATGGGCGCAGGCAAAAGATTTTTGCTGTTAGTCTACGTCCAAACAGTGTCATTTTAATCACGTTAAAAAAATATATTCCTTTAATTTTAATTGGAAGAAAACTATAGGCAAAATTACTTTATTTTTATTGGATACTTTTTCTTCTCGAATTTGAGTACAAATCAATTTCTAAATCACAAAAACTAAGTCTATCCGAATAAAACCAAATATTAGAAATTTCTTAATAAAAAATAAAGGCGAAATTTAACATCACTCTGTAAAATGTCCAATGTTGGGAGGTAATTTATGAAACTATTGTGTATTTGTATTCGACCAATAACAACAGAAGTTCTGCTTGTTACTTATCACGATAAGTTGTTAATATGAGCATCACCATTTACACCGATTAATGCATCATTTACGACGATTTTATATGGGAGGAAATTTAAAAGTGCAATACCCTAATAATCTCAATATTCTGTGATAAAGCCTGTCCGGTAGAACTGAACGGGTATCGGATTAACAAGGAGGATTGTCAATATATGGTTCTATTGTGCTTGAAACCGCCTTAATGCTTTGCTGTCTCGTACTTATTGTACGTGACAAAGAAAGATGGATATATTATGAATAATGCCTCTATTTCTGCCGAACAAAAGCGTTTGCAACTTTCACACATAATGACAAGGCAATAAGAATCAGATGCAGGTAGAATAGAAATTCAATAGGTATAATAAAATGCCAGTGGTTCTCAACACTGCTTTAACATTATATAATTTGTGAAGAAATGCAACTTTTGTATAATAAAAATAATAATCGATTACTAATTACCTATAAGTAATTTCAATTGACACCTTTCACTTATACTTATAACAACAATAACAAATACATTTTTATTATAGTTAGTAAATATTAATTAAATTACAAAGATATACTTTTATAATTAAATGTAAAAATTATAATTGTCATTCGGCTTCAGATTCATCACTTCCTGAGTCATCCAAATCTTGGAAAAGATCATCGTCATCACTTTCTTCAGTGTTAACTGTGAAAATAAGAGGTCTTACTTCATCCACAATCTCTTCATTAACAAAAGTATCTTTAATTATTTTATCCGTATGATCAATACATTTTTGCCATATTTCCGCACTAACTGTTTTTAATGCGTCGTTCCACGTATTAAGAACATCTTCGTCTTTTCCGGATGTCGCAACGATACTTTTGTCGTATTTGTTCTTAGTAATGCCCCATACCAACTCAATTGGATTGAAATGGCAATGATACGGGGCAGGCGCAAAACTTCATGTCCATATGATAGAGCTAGCTCATCGATTACATATTTTTCGCATTGGTCTACTTTGTTTCTTTTGGCCAATTCCACTAACTCTGCCTTTGTCATAAAATTTTCCCACGCTATTTTTTAGCGGTTAACCATTGCTGTATTTCTTCTTTTTCCAAGAAACTTTGACTGCCTTCTCTGCCTTTCGAGAATGATAACTCGCATTGTCAAGGACAATTATTGATGGTTCCTCTAATTTTTGTAAAAGTGATTCCTCAAACCATTTTTCGAACAATTCTGCGTTCATATTATCGTGATAATCTAATGATTTATTTTTGTACCGAAAATTAATTGACTTCCGTCGATAAAACCGTTTCTGTTACCTGCTTCAATGATAATAAATCGTTTTCCATCTGATGATTTGTTCGGTTGATGTAAACTCTTTGCACTGTTATCTTGCCAAGTACATTTTGACGTACTACCTTTACTAAATATCCACGTTTCGTCTGTAAAACAAACTGTCTCGAACTTTCGGAGTTAAGATTTTTGAGATACTTTCTCAGAAAAACGTTTCTTTTGGCGACAATGTGGCTTTGTTCACACAAACCGCGTCTATTGTTGGTTTTTGGAATTTAAAGCCCATATTTTTAACACTAGAGCCAAACTGGTTTTCCTATTTCATACGCGGTTCTCAATTTTAAGAAGTTTAATAATGAATTTAACGTTACGTGTTCCTTCTTCGCGTACATCTCGTATATTAATGCACGAATTGTTTGTTTTCCATTTTCTGGAAAATCCGTAGTGCAAAGTTTGACACGCTGTTTTTCACTGGAGGTTCCAACTCGCCGCCATTTTTTTAAAGCACAGATTTTCCCCACCGTCGAAACCGAAAGTTTTAACGCGTTTGCTGTTCTTTGTTGAACAGAAAATGTAGATAATAGTGGACCACCATTTTCTTTTCTTCTTTAAAATAATCGACTGTATTTAAAACTAATTCGCGAATTTCTTTACTCAACTTTTCGGCATTATATTAATGGTTAGTTTATATAAACGCTTACTCAAAGAATAATGATAATATAGATATTGCAGTTGTTTTATTTATACCTATATGTACCTACTAAATGGTATAATAATCTATTATTAATTACTTATTGTTACAGTATTGCATATTTATTTGGATTCTTTTGTAATTGGAGTACACTAAAACGTCATTACCATACTTAGGTATACAATGAACTTTCTAAATGTAAATTGAAATACCTATACTTAATCGAATATTCATTATTATGAATGGCTTTTATAAATGTTTATTATAAAAACTTGCATTCTTCCATAAATTTTAAAGGTAATGTTAAAGCAGTGTTGAGAACCACTGGCATTTTATTATACCTATTGAATTTCTATTCTACCTGCATCTGATTCTTATTGCCTTGTCATTATGTGTGAAAGTTGCAAACGCTTTTGTTCGGCAGAAATAGAGGCATTATTCATAATATATCCATCTTTCTTTGTCACGTACAATAAGTACGAGACAGCAAAGCATTAAGGCGGTTTCAAGCACAATAGAACCATATATTGACAATCCTCCTTGTTAATCCGATACCCGTTCAGTTCTACCGGACAGGCTTTAGCCGGATAGAGATCAATATACTTTTTTAGTAAACGTTTGGTGCGGTATTATTGGTACCAAAATCCTAGGGCCGTTTTTTTATGAATACAATTTAAAATCCGAAAGATATCTAACTTTTTTACCAAACGAATTTGAATAAATTTTGGACGACCTTCCGTTGAACGTAATTCAAAATTTGAATTATTTTCAACACGACGGGGCACCAACACACAATGGATTACTTGTGTGTCACTTTTTACAGGAACGTTTTAATAATTGGATAGGAAATCGAGTTCCAATAGCCTGAACTTTTTCTTGTGGTGTGCAATTAAAGACAAAGTGTACCGAATAAAACCTGGAAATCTAGACGATTTAAAAAATAAAATTCGTGTTGCTGTACAACAAATTAGAACCCAAAGTTTATTAAAAGTTCAAAACGAAATTTTAAAACGATGTTAAATGTGTGTTCAAAATAATGCAGGGCATTTTGAAGCACTTCTATGATTGTGTTATCTGTTTATATTTTTTGTCGTTACTCTTCGTTGTAAGTTACATTTATTTAGAACTTTTTTATTTTGATAATGTTATTTCTTGTTGTTTCCACAAATTTAGTAGCAGAATATAAGCTTATTTTGTTATTTAAATGTTCACGGCACACTTTAATTTGTTTAATAAATATTATAATTACCTTTTTTTTGAAAATTGTGAGTTAACTAATAATATTAAACATACAAAGCTATACATTTTTGAAATCAGAAAAAGTAAGCCATCTAATGAGTCCATAGCCACCTATAGTTGCCATTTAAAAAAATTATGTTTGGGTTGTAGCTCGAAAAATAATTACTAAAAAAACTTTTTATTTTGCGTAAAAATAGCTATCAAAAGTCTCTCTTATAACTTTTTCGTATTTTGAATATTAAAAAAGATATAGCCGATTGAAAATTTGGACGATTCTTAACCGACTCTGTATCTCTTATAATAACAAAGATAGCCATAGAACGTGGGTAGATTCTAGATACCCGGTATACATATGTAGGTATAGAAGGTTATGCAATCGACTTGTTTTTCACTATCACTAATTCTACTTATTAGCTCATTCTTCATTTTATGAAGTTTCTCCAAGATGGGCTATGATGTCTGGATGTGTGTCTGAGTGGATGTATGTTAGTAACCAAGTAACTCCAGAACGAAGACACCTACGTGTTTAAAATTTTGTATTTAAGCTTGTTTTCATTTCGCTGATTAGATTTTCGGGAGAGATCCAGCAGCGGAGAGGAGGGGTTTACTAGGGGCAGTTTTTGGTTTTTATCAAATATTCCTAAACTAGCTGCATATTTCAAAGATATAAAAATACCAAGATATAGACCTTTAACATATCTATTAATACATAGAAGAATTTAAGTGTTAATTCAAATTTTTTCAATATCTTAACAACGATTAATTTTATACGAAAAAATGTGGACATGTTATTTTTAAAGAAAATCTAATTTTACATAACTTTTCTTTATAAATTTTCTTAATATAGCGCAAGGTAAGTCTAAAAATTAATAAAGAATGAATCTAAATAGTTAAGCTCTATTATTGATATCTTATAGAAGCGGGCGGCTTTGGAAATTTTTTTAAAGTTCACATGTATTTATGTCTATTGATTATTGTTATTGTTTTTATAATCATGTCTGCATTCGTTATGAACGTATAAAAAAGAGGTAGCATAACTATCCTAAAATATCTGGTTGTGGAACACCACACGACCTTCCAACCTAAAAAATGGAAATTAAACGAAACAAAATCATTTTAATAACTTTTTGTTTAGGATAATTATGCAACCTCTTTTACTATGAAAATACGCAACATTGTAAAAGCAAAAACAATAATCTATGTCAAACAGACGTTTACAACTTCATGATAGACAGACGTTAATAGACATCTAGATGCTAACTTAAAAAAATAAAAGAAATGAAATAATTTTAATTATAATTTTTTTAGGGTAACTATGCAACTCCTTTCATATGTTCATAACGAAAACGGGCAACATTGTAAAAACAAAAACAATAATCTATGTCAAAATGACGTTTTAACTTCGTGTCAGATAGAGATTAACAGACATAAATACATGTTAACTTACAAAAAAATTTCAAATCCGCCCGCTTCTGTAAGATATCAATAATAAAATTTAACCATTTTCATTCAAATTTAATTATTTTTTAGACTTATCTTACATTATATTAAGAAACTTTATAAAGAAAAGTTGTGTAATGCACCTGTTTAAGAAATATTTGATAAAAACCTGAAATTGCCCCTCTCTTCCGTCATTGATTTTCTTCAAAATCTAATCAGCTCTAAGCCAAATGAAAAGCTTATATACAAAATTTTAAGTACTAGGCATTTTCGTTCTTATCGTGGATACTAAGCCATACACGCACGCACGCACACAAACACACATAAACACCCCAAACACCGAAGCACGCACTGACGCAGACACGCAGGCACGCGTGCACGAGCACACAAACACATTTGATAAAAACCTGAAACTGACCCTAATAGAACCCCTATTCCGTGGCTGGACTTCTCCCAAAATCTAATCTGCTCTAAGCCAAATAAAAACAAGCATAAATACAAAAATGTAAGTACGTAGGTATTATCGTTCTGGAGTTATCGTGGATACATACATGCACACGCACACATGCACGCACCCACCCACCCAGCCACCCACACTGACGCAGTTGATTCACGAAGAAGAAACGTTTATTCGGGATGCCAAAGCCACCTACTTTCAAAAACTTTTGGACAGAAAAGAACTCCACTGTCTAACTACTATAAATACTGAAAAATCTACGGTGCTTTCGATATTACCATAAACGTCGTATTTGAAGTACCATCGCTGACGTTTTAATTTAACTTATTTATTCAAGTATGTCAAGTAATAGTATCCAAAAAAGTTTCATATGACACCTTTTTATCGCAGTTGAAACGTGAGTCAGCTTAAATAAAAGACTTAGTACTATTATCCTTAATTATTAAGTAATATCTGATTTTATTGTTTTGTTCTTCCAATGATCAGTGTATAACTTGATGCCTTACGAAAAACAATAGATTAAGTTAAAAAAGTCCACCGCAAGGGTTTGTAATCGTAAACCTTTACCAAATACAACAAAGCGACGTATTGATAATTCAAATAATACAAAATGTAGTTATGACAATTTAGAATTTAATGATTTGAACTCAAAATTACAAATAGTCAACTTTATTGGATGGTGTATTTTAAGATAAATGATGCACAGTTTATACGTTTCGTACGTACAGCTATCGTCGTCAGTGGTAATGACAGATTAAATAAAATTAAGGTGAATTAAATTAAATGCCGAAAACAAGTCGTCTGTAGTAATGACAAATAAATAAAAATTAATTAAATAATTTTTTTTAAGTCTGTCCTTGCTACTGACGATGATAAATAATAGTACTTATCGAGGCGTATAAATTTTGTATAATTTGTTTCAAAATACACCATTTAAAACTCAAAAGTAGTTACTAACAAATAAAGGTTACAGTCAATGGGTGAAATTTAGTTGTACGACAGAGAAATAACTAGGTGTCATAGATATAAACAAAACACCTCATATCCGACTTTTGCGTTATGAGTTTGCGACATCACTAAATCGAGATTTGATTTCATTGTTAAACTCGTTTATAACAGTGCTCGCGATTCTCAACCCTAATACTTGCAATATTTCTTCCGTTATAGTTTTTAATTTTTTCGTTTCCTCTATTAAACCTTGGATCTACTCTGAACTTTCTTTTTTTGACTTTCATTGTTTAATATATTTTCTTATTGTCTTCGTTCCAACAATATGTTATTCTACGTGTACTTTCTGTGTATAAATATAATAATTAATCCAGTTTAATAAATCCGGGGTAAGTTTTGATCTGGAAATTCTTCCGATGTTTGTCTCTCCTTGTTTCCTAGTATTGCAAAGTTTTTTAAGTTTTTACTAAATCTTCATGTACTGTTGTGCTATTCCATTTGTATTTCAAAATATCGTAATTGTTTCAGAAAGGTTACTGAATTTCATATACCTGTGCGCAAGTACGAATTTAGAATAAGTATACATCATTTAGAAACATATGTAATAATTTTTTTTACAACACGTGCTCAGTTTCATTTATTTGCCGAATGTATGAATCCTTACGTTTGGAATGAGATCATTTTTTACTTTCCGACTACACTCCCTTTGCCGTTTCTAAAAATCTCACTTGGTTATGAATATCTGACAATTTTATTGGTACATTTTGTGCCCTTTTAGTGCAAATGTGACCCTACCAACAAACTGTCAATTACAAATTTGCAAATTACATTTATATAACAGATGATTATAGTTCAAATTTTTCAGCTTTAAGCATCCAAAATTACTGAACATCCTGAACGGAGTATAGATTGGACAACAAACGCAATTTGCTAGTTTTACAAAGTGCCAACAATAAATATATCTATCTGTTTGAAGTAAAGTAAACAGGAACACCAAATGTAACAACTTCCCTTACAAGATATGTAAGAAGTAACTCAATTAATTCATCACGTGTTAATTACTGTACAAATAGGCGTAAAATGTGTATGGAGGTTCCATTTTAAATCCTATACTTCGGTGTCTCATAGCCATCGTGTTTAGAACAAATTATTCTTGCGTAGGTAAAGTTAAATCAATGAAGGCTAGAAACACATTGAGCAAGCGCAAAACATTACTCCCTTTGATAAAAAATCAGATTATAAATCCAAGAGAATACAAACAAAAAGTGCCAAATTTATATTTCAAACAAAGCGTACCTAAATGATCACAAATGTAAAAAATATAAGTGTCAGTTTACAGTGTTAGTAAATTCATAAGTAAATGCAATATTTAAAAATATATATGTAACATAGCCCAATGCAATTATACACTTAATCAAAGGGACCTAAACATATTCATAGAATGCAGGGCTTCGTGTACAAACTTGTACGCTTATATTAAAAATAATGACAATTATTTTGTCTAAACATTTAAATATGAATTAAAAATACTAACGTTATGTAATTGTACAAAAACATAGCTAATCTAGGAACCAGAAAAGTAGTATTAAATGTAGGAAAATCGATTACGGTGTCAAGGCCGGCTAGATCAATAGCCAACAATATTCATTCTAGGAATTAATAAATTATTCTATTTAGTACATTCGTAATTCATTACCAAATGTAAATATACACATCAAAACATTTACGTCATAATCACCAAATTGATTTTACATTTTGTATTAATTAAACAAGAATACACGATAATGTAAAATATTTCACTACAGTCTGTCCAATCCCCAAATCAGTACGAGTTCTTATGAGTCATTTCTAAATAACGGTATCCTTGTTCTTCATAGTGATGTTGTCAAACGTAAAGTGTAATTTAATAACAAATCAATATCAACTCCGTGTACTGTCACATTTATTGCTTGTTTCTTCTACGATATTTATCGAATTAAGCTCCATTTATTAAAAATCGTTCTTTTCAGAACGCCTACATGTCATTCACGCGTCTTATAAGGTAATGATGAATCATTTCTATAATTGTATGATTGAGGTTATTTTGTAGAATTCTGTATCATATGGACATGGAAGCTGAATGTGGCCCTGCAAACATAAAACGACATAGTGGAAAACACTTCAGCCGTAAGGAAAAATGTCTCATTATGAATGTAATTAATTCTTTCTTGGCCACAATATGTTATCAAAAAGAAAGACCGAAAACCGAGGCAGTAGCTAGTCCGAAAAAACGCATGAAACGAACAGGTGCACAACTCAATGATCGTCTTTATGTATATGACCAGAATATACAATCAATTATTCGACGTAAAGTGCACAATTTTTTCATTGAAAACATTCCACCAACGATGAATAGTATCCCTTCTTCCATTAATGGTGATGATGATCTACCAAATTTTAAACGCAGTATACTATTTAATCTCTTGGGTTTTAAACGATGCGACGCAAGAGTATCTTTGTTGAACGTGATAACATTATAAGATGGAGGCATAAATACTTAAGATGCATCACAAAGTTCCGAGAAGAATGTACTTAGTCTTTTTATTCGAATGTTTATAACATAATGTCGTATTTAGAATAACTAACAAAGTTGAAAGTGGTCGGCACGCATTCGTTCAAGGGCTCAGTACAGGTTTGAAATCAGCAAGTGGTCTTGGACCCCGATTTGCCTTAGTTCATGCTGGTGGCGATAATGGTTTTATTCCTGGTGCGGAACTTTCCTCTCTAAAAAGAACACAGCCGATGTGCAAGATAAAATGGATGCAGACGCTTACGAGAAGTGGTTTAACAATCAACTCATTCCAAATATACCACCAAATTCAATTATCGTTATTGACAATGCTTCTTATCACAGCAGGAAGGTAGAGACGATTCCAACAATGGCGTGGCTAAAAGAACAAATTGTAGTTGGGCTTAGTAAGTTCATTTCTTCGCTTGTGTTGGGAGGATATTGGTAAACTTTTTCTTTAACGTAACCCCAAAGGAAGAAATCAAGGGGCGTAAGATCCGGTGATCTGGCTGGCCAGTTTTGCACACCACCTCGTCCTATCCACCTCATCGGATAATTTCTATCGAGATATTGCCTAACGTTGATTGCATAGTGTGGAGGGGCGACATCTAGTTGAAACCACATCGTACGAACATTATCTACCTCGATATTTTCCAAAAGCTCGGGTAAATCATTTTCCAAAAATTGTAAATATCTTTCTCCAGTAAGACTCCCATCAAAGAAAAAAGGACCAACCACATTAAAATTTATTACACCACCCCACACATTAACTGACCATCGATGCTGGTAATCAACTCTTAGAATGTGTGGATTAGTATCTGAATAGTGATGATAGTTATGTGTATTAACATTGCCATTATTGTGAAAAGTTGCCTCATCCGTAAATAGAATGTTATTAACAAAATTTGGTTCTTCATTGACGTTAGTAGTTACTCATTGACACAAACATTCACGATTTTCAAAATCTATTTTACTCAAAGCTTGATGTTGCTCGATATAAGGATGCCATTTGTTTTTTTAATAAAGCTGCGAACTGTCTTTCTATTTGGGTCTAGCTATGTACTTAGCTCTCCGGTACTAATTTGCGGATTTTCTGTAAGAGATGCTACAACTTGAAACTCAATTTCTTCATTTGGGCATGTTTTTGCGCAGTTGGGATAACACACACTTCCAGAATTTATAAATCTCTCAGCTACATTCATAAACGATTCTTTCCGCGGCTGCCTTCTCTCTGGGTATCGTTCACGGTACAAACGGGTAGCCAGCAAAGCATTTATTTGAGCTTCGCCGTAAATAAAGATCATATCGACCATTTCTTCTTTGGAAAAATTCATTTTATACAAAATTTGACAAAACGACAATCCAAAAACACACAAACTAATGGAATAATTTGTTTTGTTGAATTCTATTGTCATTGTGAATTTGTATTTTAGAATATTATTATGTAAAAGCGCCAATATCTCAAGAAGGGTCCGTCTTATGGCTATGAAACCTATTATCAATTATTATCTACTTTTCATGGGGAATCAAAATGTGAAAAATATATAACTAAATGTAACTAAACAATAAAAAATCTTTCACTTGAAACTTATTTGACACTTTAACTTCAGCTAATATCTGCAATACTAGTTATTTTGACGTTCACGCAATTGTTATTTTGTTTATTTTCCATAGCTATCTTTCATAATTGTAAATGAATTCGTTAGTTAATTTTATAAAAGTATGGTTAACACATCAAAAGTTCAAATCGATTTATTTCGAAAACGGTGCGTTGCAGCGACTTCAGACAAGAGTATCGTTCCTTTATGAAAAAATCGAAATGTTTTAAATTTTATGTTAAAATTGCGAAAGTTTGTGATTTTAAAGGAATAAGAGAAGAAAATAAATAGAAAAAATTACTGAAAATTTGATTTATTACTGTAGTCGTAAAAAACAAAAAAAAAGTCACTAGTAATACATAGTACCAGAAGAAGTCTACACACAAATCAGCATTTTAAAGTCAACTAGTTAATATTTTACCTAAAAACAACAAAACTCTACAGAACGCCATGTTTTGTGCATATTTTGTAAAACCCGTGCAAGGTTTTTATTGTCATGGTTCTCATTCTCTTCAGTGTCATGATGATCGTCAATTACTTGATCATTTACAATTTCATCTTCTTGATTTGTCTCTTCTTACTCCACAAGTTTTAGTAGATCCTCCTCATCATGAATATTTTCAATCGTTTCGGCTGGCAATGAGCTTATCTTGAGTCCAACTCTAGGCTCAATTCCAAACATTGCTTTGTAGGGTGATTGTTTAATTCCCGAGTGAAGAGCTCTATTTTTCATGAACTGTACATATCTCAAGCCTTCAGACCATTTGGTTGAGTTATTGTCTTTCAACCAGACAGCAATTAAGTTTTCAACATCTTGATTGGCACGCTCTACTGACCCTTGATTCTGACGATGTCTCGGTTTTCCATGAACAATTTTCAGTTCTGGCCATAGACTGTCAAACTCAGTTATAACATGGTTAACAAATTCTCTTCCGTTATCATATTGTAAAATGCAAGGAGCTCCAAAAGTTAGAAAAATGTCATTGAGGTGGTAGGCCACCTCTTCTGCTCTCTTGCTTTCCAATGGGCGAAGTAATACGAATTTAATCAAATGATCTTGGTAGACCATGATGAACTTGAATTTTTCATCCGGTTGGCTCTGGAAGTCAATTAAGTCCACAATTTCAGAGTGAACAATTGGTTTGGATACTAATCACATTGAAAGATAAAGAAGAATAATTTGTTTGGTGACATATGCATATTTCTTAGATGTTTCTGCGAATACTCTGTCTCTTCCACCGTGTCTTACGGCTACGTGTGCAGTATCCATGACGTCATACAACTCATCCACAGTAAGATAGCGTTTGATAGTTTCTTCGGATCCACAAGTTAGAAACTAGTGAAGCTAGTTTCTTGACGTTTCCGCTGAACAAACCAAATCGCTGTAATCTCCTTTGTTGTATTGGGGTCATTTTCTCTGCGCTCTCAGCCTCCTCCACTTCACAAATAATCTTTGAGTACTTTTCATTTGTAAGTACATTATAATGTGTCTCTTTCTTAGAATCTTCTAATCTCAAAACTTCTTCTAAAAATTTCTGCCTCCACTGCTTTTGATCCATCTCAGTTTCAAGTACTGGTAAAAAAATAAAATAATACATAAAAAATTATTTAAGAACGCTTTTTTACGCAAGGTAATGTAAATGCATTGATTTGATAATTAACGGTGGATTCATAGAGCTTGATTTAGTTTTAAGAATAAAGATTATCATAAACATAGATTTAACAATTTTAAAACAGGACTGTTTTAATCATTATCATAAGCATAAGATTTGACATTATTGACACATAACAATGACAAACTTGTCTTTTTCGTTTTTCGTTTTTACAAGAAAAAACACCTCTAGTCACGCACATGCCCAGTTATAATGTCGACATAAAATTGCTATGCTGAAGTTAATGTTTATGATTATGTTATTCTATAAACAGATGCATTGAAATGTATTAATTTCTTTTATGCTCATATTTATGCTTATGCTTAAAGTTAAATCAAGCGGTATAAACCCACCGTAAAGATAAAAAGTTTGCTTACCTTGGAATAAAACGCAAAATAACAAATTTCTCAAATTCACAGAGAAAATATTACACCAACAAACTAGACATAAATTAAAACGAGAAGAAACACTTGGTAGTTGCGGACACAAGACTCACGAAATACAAACTGATTAGAAATTCATTCGTATAAACCTAGAGACCGCCATAAAAAAGACAGGTTCATACATTTACAGACATGACTAATTTGTCTGCAACAAGACCTATTCCTAGGACAAACCAGTTTGTCCTAGATAAACTAGTTTGAACTGAAATATTAAAATCCGGTAAAACTAGTTCATCCTAAATGCATTAGGATAAACTAGTTTGTGCTAGGAGAAACCAGTTTATCCGAACGTACCTAGGATGAACTAGTTTGTCCTAAAAAACAGTTATAATAGTTATAATATAAACTGATAATAGTTATTAGAATTGGGATATCCATACCAGTAATTTGCATATTTCGGCTAGGTAAGATGTCTAAATACAGTGGTAAGAAAAATAAACCACTTGCTGAAAGTGAGGTAAAGGTGACGACGATATATTTTGCGGATCGGGCCGTTCCATAAAGTAAGCATGGAATAAATAACTAGATAGCGCAAGCATTTGTATTTTTATTGTTTTGTTATTGTTTAGATTCGGGGAAGAATTTGATTTAAACTTGGATGTCGCAATGTTTAATTGATATTTTATACATCAAAGGTTTTAGTTTCAGTAACGTTAGTTACATCGTATTAGTTTAAATGCGTTGGTAATAAATAATATTTGAACTGTTTTAAAGCAAATTCATTTTTCCTGTTTTATTGCACGCTAATCTAAAATATTGTACTGCTTCACGGTGCAACTATGAAGGATTAAAAATATGTATTTATAGAAACTTCTTTGTTTGTTACTTACAGTCATGTTAATAAAGGAAAGGATGTATTAAATCACACCAAATATAAACAATTAGTAACCCATTAGTTAATGTTACATGAGTGAGAAAAAAACCATTAAATTACATAATGATACTTTTCATACACCGACAAATAAAATTAACATACAATTTTACTAAACAAAGCACACGAAATTGTGATAAACACTATAATGTTAATTTGAAGCATTTTTGCTGAGAAACTTCCAAATTTTCAATTGATAGTTTAATTTATAATAAAAATCATGTGATTCACTTACCACAAACTTTTCAAGAATCTTGACGTTACATATGCGGGCCATTATTTCGTGCAAACTTTACTTTGGACAAAGATAATATTGGTCTACAGCAGCTTTAATTAAGAAATACAGAAACAGTGGTATTACCATTAACATTGTGATATTCAAACTGTAATAAAAAAAGCTAAATTATATTGTAAATTTGATTAAAACTTTGACAGTATATTTGTATATATTTCAAAACAATCAAGTGAAACCATGAAATATTGGTTGGTTGATTGAAATTTTATTTTTATTTTTCCAAAACCTAAAAAACTAATATAGACGAAATGGTTTAATTGCAGCAAAATATGTAAAACGATATTCAAAACAAAGTTGATACGGATTGTATGAAATACAGCGTTAAAAAACTTATAATTGAGATATTTTATTATTATACCATTTCATTTGTCATTATTTATAATTCATGGGTGAACTATACCTTAAAGTATAATACCTACAGAATTTTTTAGACCTTAAATAAAAATATCTGGTATGGAACACCACACTGCCTTCCAACCTACACAATGGAAATTAAAAGAAACGAAGTACTTTTAATAACATTTTTTTTACGAGAATAAATTATTTAACCTCTTTTATAAGAAATTCATTACGAAAAATCGCAACATTGTAAACGCAAAAACAATGATCTATATGTCAAACAGGCGTTTAAAACTTCATGACAGATAGAGGTTAATAGACTAGATACTTACTTAAATTAAAACAAATGAAATAATTTTAATTTCAATTTTTACCTTCCAACCTACATATACATATGTAGGTATAGAAGGTTATGCAATCGACTTTTTTTTCACTATCGCTAAATCGACTTATTAATTCACTTTACAACTTTTGGCCAAGTTTCGCCAAGATTGGCCATGCTGTCTGGATGTGTGTGTGTATGCATGTATGTTAGTATCCACAATAACACCAGAACCAAAATACCTAGGTACTTCAAATTTTGTATTTAAGCTTATTTTCATTTGGCTTAGAGCTGATTAGATTTTGACAGAAATCCAGCGGCGGATAGGGGGGTTTATTATGGTCAGTTTTTGGTTTTTATGAAATATTTCTAAAACATCTGCATATTTCAAAGATATAAAAATACCCAGACATAGACCTTAAACATATCGATTAATTACGTTCTATGCAATTTTTTGATACGACGCATAATTTAGCGGTAAAGAAATTCCTAAGGTACAATTTAAGTGTTAGTTCAAATTTTTTCAATATCTGAATAACGATTCATTTGATTAGAAAAAGTGCAGACATATTTTTTAAAGAAAATTTAATTTTACATAACTTTTCTTTATAAAGTTTCTTAATAAGTTTAAAAAATAATTAAATATGAATGAAAATTGTTAAAATGTATCACTGATATTTTTTAGAAGCGGATGGCTTTAGAATTTTTTTTTAAGTTAACACGTATTATTTATGTCTATCTGGAATGAAGTTTTAAACGTCATTCTGACATAGATTACTGTTTTTGTTTTTACAATGTTCGTTATGAACGTATGAAAGAGGCTGCATAGTTATGCTAAAATAAATTATAATTAAAATTATTTCATTTCTTTAATTTTTAAGTTAGGATCTAGATGTCTACTAATCTCTGTCTGTCCAGAAATTTTAAGCGTCTGTGTGACGTAGATTATTGTTTTTGCTTTTAAAATGTTGCATATTTACGTGGTGAGCTCATTATAAAAGTATATAAAGATATAATTATTCTAAAAAATCTTATTAAAATTATTCCATTCCTTTTAATTTCCATTTTGTAGGTTGGAAGGTCGTATGGTGTTCCACACCACATAAGTATGCAACCTCTTTTTTATACGTTCATAACGAAAACAGGCAACTTCGTAAAAACAAAAACAATCATCCATGTCAGAATGACGTTTAAAACTTCATGTCAGATAGAGATTAATAGACATAAATACATGTTAACTTAAAAAAACTCCAATGCTGCATTCTGTAAAAATATCTATAATCCAGCTGTAGAATTTTTAATCATATATTTTTACATTTATTTCGTTTCACATTAAAAAACTTTATAAAGAAAATTTATGTCAAATTAAATTTTCTTTAAAAATTAATCTACACTTTTTTTTATAAAATTAATCGTCCTTCAGATAATGAAAAAATTTGGACTTAAATTCTTCCTTAGGAATTTTCTCGCCGCTAAATTCCGCATCATATCAAAAAATTGCATAGAACATAATTAATCGCTATGTTTAAGGTCCATATCTAGGTACTACTTTAGGAATTTTTTGTCGAATAGAACATAATTAATTCATATGTTTAAGGTCTATATCTAAGTAAACTTATAGCTTTGAAATATGCAGCTGTTTTAGAAATGTTTGATAAAAACCAAAATCACACACAGACATTCAGACTGGCGAAAAGTTGTAAAATGAGCCAATAAATCGATTTCATAACCTTTTATACCAACATATGTATATTTCAGTTGGAAGTTAAAAAGATGTATACAGAATATACTACGCGGACCAAAAAGTTTTGAGATGGCGTTAGTATGCACTAATTTGAACCATTCATAAAAAGCCGTCTCTCAAAATTTCAGTCATTTTTGTTTACGTCTTTAAAAGTTACAGCAGTGAGAAGCAACCAACTTCCGTGTTTTATTTTATAATGGAAAAATCTGATTTCGTGTTAAACATTATTATTTACGCAAGAAAACGATAGCCGAGACCAAAGCCAAGCTAGAATAGTATTATCCAGACTCTGCACCGTCGATGAAGATGATTCAAATGTGGTTTTCTGACTTTCATCGTGAACGCACAAGCACGGATGACGCTGAACGATCTGGACGCCCAAAAGACGTCAGTACACCACAAAACGTGGAAAAATCCATGATATTATGTTGAACGACCTCAAAGTGAAATTGAGGGAGCTAGCTGAAACCACAAAGATATCGTATGGCCGTGTTCAATAACATACATGACATTTTGGGTATGAAGAAGCTCTGCGCGCGTTGGGTGCCGCGTTTGCTAACAGTGAACCAAAAATGAGTTCGTGTTGCGACTTCCCACAAGAATTTGGCAACGTTTACGCGAAATCTAAAGGAGTTTTTGCGCCGATTCATAACCATGGATGAAACATGGATACATTTCTACACACCAGAGTCCATGCACCAGTCGAAACATTGGGTTTCTCCGGGTGAAAGTGCTCCGACGCAGCGAAACACAACAAAAAGGTAACGGCCTCTGTAATTTGGGATCCGCATGGAGTAATATTCATTAACTATCCTGAAAATGATAAGGCCATAAATGGGGCATCATGATTGCATCGTTTGAAAATTCAAAACGCAGATAAGCGGCCGTATTTGAACAGGAAAAAAATCTCTATCATCACGACAATGCGTAGGCTCATTCATCGTTAGTTGCGCAAGCAAAATTGTACGAAATCGGGTTTGAACTGGTTCCTCAGCCACAGTATTGGTCAACCCTGGCCCCAGCAACTTCTATCTGTTTCCAAACTCGAAGAGATGGGGCTTACTGGCCTATTTTCGATAGCTTCCAAAGGACTACTTTTTGGAGGGGATAAAAAGTTAGAAAATCGTTGGACTCGCTGTACCGACTTAAAATGAATATAAGTTGAAAAATAAATTTGGCCAAAAAATGTTTTCTTGTTTCACTTATTCCAAACACTTGATCCACCTAGTACATGTAAAAATTTCGATTAAACAGCGAACTAATTCCTGCCTTAATTATTGGAATAATGCAAGTAACCTTTCAAGACCGTTCAGTCCAATGGTTATAAATAAACGTTTTGCAGAGTTACATGTTCTTACCTGGTATTTAAAAGTCGTGATTTTCAGTTTAGAAAAGTGAAGAATATAATGAAATAACTTCTGAAATATCAAATATCGATGGTGTCTGTGATTACTTGATACACCGCTACGTCTAGTGGATTAATAATGTTAGTGAACCGATGACTGCTTGTACAATTTACCAATTATGTTTTAAAACAGAAAACGGAAAATTATGAAATATCGAATTTTAAAACTGTGTAAATTTTACATGATACATATTTCATAATGCATTAGGTGCTTTTTGTTGCAGTACATATAATAGGTTGTGTAGTTAATAAAAATTAGTTTATTAGATAACACCTTTGGATACGATCTAAATAAGCTTAAAATAACCAAATTCTACATACTTGGATGCTTTAATTATAGTTGGTATAATGAGTAAATATTAATATCGGATTAGCGCTTAAATTCATACCGCTCATGCGGTTATATACCTTTCTCGCTTTTATACAAGGCATTTATGCCAGAAGGTAAGAGGGAATCTAGTTTTCCTAACTACGGGTGGTGAACTAAGTAGCACGCTCTACATTATAAGAGTTTTGAATTGTGCTGCGTGCACCAAAAAAAGATACCAGTAGTTAAGCCAAGTTCAACGCGATACGGAAAACATCCACCTAAAAGCGTAATGCAGTGACTCTCTAAATGTTTTACTTATAATATTTTCACGTACATACAAAAATGAATTGCGCACAGCACTGAAAGGAAAGCGCTCGTATAAAACACATTTATAAATATGATTATTAGAGAAGGGCCTTTACCTAATGTATCTTCAATCATACGTAAGTATCTTTATTCAAACACTTTCATTTGATAATAAAGGGTAAGTTATCTTGACAAGTACAAAATAAATGGGTCATATGTACGTGATTAACATTATGAACGCATTTATTAATCGAAATTGCTTTTTAATGAATTGGTAGGTTATTTATATGAAATTTTCTGTGGACGGTTACAGAAACTAGTTTATAATGCGTTTCCTAACGGCAGCGTAGTATTGCCAATAAGGTAATTAGAATATAATTAGAAGGTACTACATATAATTTATTTATATACATTTATAAATGTGATTATTATTGAATGGCCTTTATCTAATGTATTTCAATCATCCGTAGGTAAACAAAAAAAAAATTCTCAATTTAAAATAGGTATACAGTTATCATCATCTTCGGCATCTTCAACTTCACTGTCATCCGATTTTCCATCTTTCACTGTAATTACTAATGGTGCTATGTTACATCTAGCACTTTTTCTCGATTCAACATTCCGAAATTATGTTTTCGGTACGCAATATGGTCTTTTTACAAGTTTCACCTGCACATTTCTGCAAAAACTCTTCCCACATTTGTATTATTGCGGCATCAGAATAGCCATCTTTACGTACCCGTTGATAGTAGTAGTACTTGCAAATACCCCAAATATATTCAATTGCATTGAATTGACAGTGGTAATCTAAGTATAAAATGCCCATATTCTCTAATTAGGTTATCCACCACACACTGATTTTCATACTTGTGTTGCTTAGCCAGCTGTAGAACATTTATCTTCAAATCTGTTTTCAAAGAAGCAATATATTTCATCGTTAACCACTCTTGTAGTTCTTTTTTTTTCCAGGGCTTTTTTTCAACTAAACGTGAATGGTAAGCGGCGTTGTCGATCACAATTAAAGATGGTTCCTCTAGGCAAGGTAGCAGTTAATCTTTCAACGACTTTTCAAAATTTGTCGTTATGATAATCAGACGATTTTGAGTCTGCGGCAAAGATTAAGCTGCAATTCTCAATAAAACCATCTTGACTTTCGGCGTGTAAGATCATAACCCTTTTACTATTTGAAAAATAATTACAATTTTTTTACACTTTTTGGTGTATTTAATTTGAAACCAATATTTTACCTATAGTAAGCCAAGATGTTAGTATCAATTCTTTTTCTTCTAATGTTTTTTTGATTGTTTCTGTTGCAACCACTTGCTTTTCAGCATACTTCTAATAAACTATATCTGATATTTTGTGTTGTACAGCTTCAGATAGATCGTCTGTTTTGAACTTTTTACGAGGTTTGTTCAGAGTTTTTCGTAATGAAATGTTCATTTTCTTACTGCCAACAATCTTCTTTAATGTAGTCACACTGATGTGTAAAGCTTCCGCTGATCTTCCTTGTAGTGCTTCAACAACATTACGCAACGGTCCAAAAGTATCCCTTTCTCGGCAAAAGTAATGATACACATTAAATATCAGCTCTTGAAAAGGTTCGTTTAAAAATTTTACAGACATTTTCAAATAAATTGTAAGCGCAAAAAAGTCTTTCTCTCACTAAATCGTATAAATCAATTCATTCACCATTTATAGGAATTGGATGTAGTACTTTAGAATTATATTCTAATTGCCTTATTGACAATAATACGCCTCCGTCCACATTTCATATAAATAACCTACTCCTATTAATTAATTAATTAAAAAGCAACTTCGATTAATAAATACGTTCATAGGCGTCAGAAAGACGCAATTAGGTTAATCGCGTACTTATGGCCCACTTGCTTTGTACTTGTCAAGATAACTTACGCTTTATTATCAAATGAAAGTGTATGATTGAAAATAAATTAGGTAAAGGACTTTCTCTAATAATCATATTTATAAGTGTTTTATAAGTAACTCTTTCCTTTCAATGCTGTGTGTAATTTATTTTTGTATGTACGTAAAAATATTATAAGTAAGGCATTTAGAGAGTCACTGCATTACGCTTTTAGGTAGATGTTTTCTGTACCGCGTTAACTTAACTATTGGTGCCTCTTTTTGGTACAGGTAGCACAATTCAAAACGCTTATAACGTAGAGCTTGCTTCTTAGTTCACCGCCCGCGGTTAGGAAAACTAGATGATCTCTTACCTTCTAGCATAAATGCCTTGTATAAGAAAGGTACATAACCGCATGAGCTGTATAAATATAAGCGCTAATCCGATATTCATATTTACTCATTTTACCAACTATATTTATGTTATTAGGAGTAGAATTCAATATTAAAAAATAGCATGGGTGTTTTCATACTGTGCATCTACAGAATAGCCACAGTCATATAAGGGTTACCAATTGTTTACATGAAAACTTGGTATGCCAACAAAAGTCTAAGGCTAAATATTTGGTTATACCTCAAAGACAAACATTTTTTGTCAAAATTATAAGGAATAAAAATAAAAACGTCTCTTTTAAGGGCATCTCTATCTGGTTTTAAAAATGTATTTTTAATGTAACCTCTTAAAAAGTAAACAGCTTTGGGACCACCCGTTTCAGCCAGAACTCCCACGATAGGATACTGCCTTTTTTATTCATAACATAAGCATAAATATTATAAGATCCAAACGTGTTCAGATTGTTCCACGATGTTTTAAAATAGTTAATTATATTGTCCCTAAACTGTAACATTCGCTGTTCTTTTTGCAATAGACTACTGTAGTCTCCTTTTTCGCTTTTATTCTGTTCTATATATTCCATTTTTCGTTTCTTTAAAGCTACTTCTTCCAACTTCAACTTACGGTTCTTTGCAAATAGTACATAAGCTTTGGATGGAGGTGCTATCTCCTCAAGGTAGTAGGGTTTTAGTATATTTGTTACATTGCTTCTTTTTCTTAAAGTATTACAGTATGTTTTAACGAGCCCATTTGCCTCTATGCCAACTGCTTCCAGTAGTGTAGAAAATGGTGTTGTAGATCTCGAGAAATAGGTTTCCCAGCTTTAATAAAACATTTCTGTATAATACGTATATCGTCTTTGTTTCTTTCCTCTTTCATAATCTCTATGTAGTTTATTGGCAGGCGATAAAAGCAAAATGCAGAAATTATATTATTTATTAACTTGAATCGCTTCTTTAAATTTTTTTTAGTTTTAATTAGAGCCCAATCAACTTTCTTGTTTTTCCGTTTCCCCAGTATACAAATTGCAGCATATTATTAAATACCAAGCAGTAACTATTTTGTAAAAGTGGCTGTTAATTTATAAAGTCATAATGAAAATAATTGGACTTTGACCAGGTCACGTGACCACCCTCACACCCCTAACCCCAGAGGCTGTGCTGCCAAAATAGCTCTTAACACTATCAAACGGGTCCTAATGAGTCGTTAACATGCCATCAAGGCGTTTAAAATGTCATCAAGGGGTTGAAAATGGTCCCCGAGAAGAAGCCTATCCCACCCTCACACTCACCCCATGCGGAAGAGTTTGATTATGACTCATAATTAAAATAATCGGACGTTGACCTGCCCCACTTCTTCCCCAGGTGCCTACCCCTCACCCTCACTCCCAGGGCCACGTGACCACCCTACACCACTAACTCCAAGGGTTGGACTGCCAAAAAGGCTCTTAATACGACTGAAAGGGCCCTAATTAGGGATGAAAATGCCGTCAAGGATTTGAAAACGGCCTCCGAAAAGAAGCCGATCCCACGCCTTCACCCCACCCCTTCTACTCATGTTTGATGAAACTTAAAAAGATAAATTATTTAAGTGAATATTTATTACACTAGGTTCGTCTAGGGAGGGGTATCGTCAGATTTGTCACCAGCTTCGTTAACCATGTTCAATTATCAGTAGATTTTCGTACGAGCAGGTAAATTTGCCACTATATTTTTCGAAATATTTTAGAGATTTATTTAAAATGGCGTAATAGGAGTTGTACCATCGTTGTATGGTATCGGGTCTCTTGCGTACAGAGCATTTGCGTACATGACACATTCAGAGGTACTTGCGTACATAAGGAAAGGAGGGATTCCCAGGCAAAAAAAATGTTTTTAGATAGGTATTTGCGTACAATCTATAATGCTCTTTCAAAATTTATGTTTTAATTTTAATTATAATCCCATTACGCCTTATTGGAAAAGGCTAAGCTTTCTGAGAAATGAGGGGGGTAATTAGTATTTACATTATTTCTGCCTTGCGATTGGTTCCTGTCTAATATCTAGTGGATATTAGGTATATGGTATATAATTGGCAATAACAGGGAACTCTCAATTTTTGTCTGCTTGCCTTTGAATTAAATTGACGTAGTTTTAATTTCAACGCGTAATATGTCTCAACTAGAGATTATAGAAACGACGAAAAGAAAACCTTCAGCAATACTAGATGGACATCGGTATAGAAAACACCGTGCAAATAAAGAAGATGTAGAGAGTTGGCTGTGAAACTTAAAAACCTTACAAACCTTAAAAACTCGTGGCAATGAAGTTTTATCGGTTTCGGAGCACATTTGTCTGCCAAATGTAGCAGAAACAGAAGTGAAAAAGCATTTTGCTTCTGTGAAGAAACGCATGCGAGAAGAAGAATCAACTTCAAAAATTTATAACGAAGAAATTGGGTCGCTATTCAATCGCGGTTACGAATTTATTACTGAAATGCCCACACTGTTTTCGGCAAAATCAAGTTTAAACCGCATTAGACGACATGCTCAAGGTAAGAAAATTGAGGCTGTTAGTGCTGAAGAAATAATTCTTCCGGAAGAAGTTTTACAATTGAATGACAGTACGAGTTTTCTACTATTCGACAATCAAGAAGAAGAAGATAGATTGTTTGTGTTCTCTAGCACCATCGGCAGAGAAGCTTCATCAACTTTTTCATAGATGGGACATTTAAATGTTGCAGCAAACAATTTAAACAGATATACACCATTCTTGCTGACATTGGCAGCACTACTGAAGAAACTAATATAATTCCAGTCATGTATGCTTTGGTTAACAACAAAACTCGTCGGACTTATGAAAAGTTGTTTACTATAGTGAAGAATGTGGCAAAATGGAATCCGAAAACGGTATCCCTGGATTTTGAACAAACGGCCATTGTGGCTCTTAAAAATGTGTTTCGATTGGTTTGTATCAATGGTTGTAACTTCCACTTTAATCACGAAAGTGTGCTGCTTTAGCTTATCTTCCAATCGAACGTGGAAGATGGTTGGTTAAGTCTACAGGAAGATACACCTACCCATGCAAAACTTTCCCAATTTTTTGATTATTTCGTAGATCAGTGGCTAGAAAATCCCCATTAATTGAAAGACTGGAACTGTCATAATAAAAGACAGAACTAATAATGCTGTCGAGGGATGGACACAGCAATAAAAAAGAATACCCGTACAATCAAAGAACAAAGAAGAAAATTGAAAATTCGCTGAGGTTATTTTCAAACGAGCCCAATTAAATTTTGTTGGTAAAAGAAGGAAAAAAAAGGTATGTACAGGTACATGCTAAGATTAAAAAGACCGTTCTTATTTTTGAAAGTACTAAAGATGTAAAAAAATGTTTGAAAACTCTTGCCTATATTGCTAAGTTTGAATAAAAAAACACAAAAACACAAAAGAAATTAAAAACAAAAAAAAGTAAAAAAAAAAATATAAAAATAAAAAAAGGTAAACAAAACTTTTAAACACGCCAATGTATAGAATTAGTTTCTTGGTTCGGTATTTAAGAAAATAATTTTATAGCTTGCCAGTCCTAAGCCTGGACAAAGTGTGAAGGAAAGTTTATTTTTACATTTTATTATTGCTGTTGTACGTAAATACCTCTATTTAAAAAGGATTTTTGTTTACCTGGTAATCTATCCTTTCCTTGTGTACGCAAGTGCCTCCGAATTCGACATGTACGCAAATGCTCTGTACGCAAGTGCCCCATAATCGTGTTGTACACCAACGTGCTGTATCAACAAAATGCGTTATAAAACGTATTTTACTTATTTTGTTAGTTTTGTATTATCATTATATTATTATCATATTATTCCTAAATAATTTTCTGCCTCTAAAATTCGTTTGATACGGAAAAAATTAGAATGCTGTACTAATGATCTATCTTTCAGGGTTTGATGACCATCTCTTGCCATCTGCAGGTAATATCGTACTTCGTTTATGTAATTTCATTTTACTCTTTGAATTCATTATTTAAAAGGACACTGATTTATGTTTGTCTTTAAACAAACTGTCTTAAAATAACTCTATTATGCTGCAACCGATTCTTCACAACAAAACGTAAATTATTAACTAAATGAAGAATCTTTTTAATTAATCTCATATTCAAAGTAGTATGTATAGTAACGTTTTCATAAACAAAACACATGGCGTGTTTGCCTTCTATTCAATTCAACTGTAAACAAAATAAATAAATTGTAAATAAAACCGTAAAGTAAACCGTAAGTAAGGAATACAAAGGATTACTGAGTCAGGTAATGGAGTAGTAAAAGGGGACGTAAAATAACCGAAAACTGGTTGACCTTGTACCGCACGTGATTCAGTTGGATGATGCCACAAGCCCACAACGTAAGTGATGTCACTTAGGATTTTACTTGTACTTTCGTACGCTTTCAACTTGTACTTTCAGGTCGTAGCGCCGTCTTCAGATCTATATTGTTAACTAAAATCACATTTTTTTTAAGTGGCGCCATCGTGAAACTTTTCATATAGGCTCCTGAGAACTCCCTGAACAGTATATACGAGTGCCAGTTGAACCGAATATATATATATATATATATATATATATATATATATATATATAGTTATTATTAACATTACAAATATATATTTTTTAAATTTAAAATTAAATATATAAAGTCAATGTCAAATAAAAAGAATTTTATAACGGACTAGAAAGATTTTTTTGAAAATAATAATAAATGATCTTATGAGAAAAGAAATGAAAAATGACTACATACTTTTAATAATTTTAATTAATTTGTTTTTAATATAACTGTAGCCTCTTATTGAAGGATAAAATGTAACTACAAATGCTACTGACTAACTACAATATAAAATTTTGTATTTAGACATTGGTCATGGTTCAATACGTCATTTCTAAAAATAATCTTTTTTACTAAAATTATTACATCTTGGTAGTTCATACAGTACTCCTTTTAAATCACATGTTCAGCTAAAACACGAGATAGTTTGTTATTATTGCAATCACTTTTGTTGACCAAACATCTAGAAATCTGTCAGGTAGAAACCTCAAAGAAGTATTTGGAACAATAATAATACACAGTAGTTGGGAAGTAACATTACTGCAAATATAAATTATTTCTAATATAATAAATATTTAATTTTATTTATTAATACTTCAGATTTTATCAAGAATAATACCATTCAGAAATTAGTGTAATATCATTGCAAAACATGGTGTTATATTAAAGATATTGTTAATTTTTTATAGTCAATGCTAATTTTATTTATTCCAATGTCGTATGTTTATCCGATCTGCATTTCTCTGCTATTATATATAATATATATATATATATATATATATATATATATATATATATATATATATATATATATATATATATATATACATTTTGTCACGATAACTGGATCCATACACAGTGACGATTTTTCTAAACACAAAACGTTAAGTCATTAAATTTTACCATTTCGACCTTCATTAAAAAAACTAATTTTAATGAACTTGATATTGTAATATAATTATAATACATATAAACAATAGGTGCGTGTATACCTATTAAATGTAATGTCATTAAGATGTCAGAACAAGTATGTATTATTATTTTTCTATTTTGCGTTTATAATGAGTAAATTACAAAACTGACGAATTTCAAGTTTTACTTTAGGAAACTGAAATTTGTTTTTCGTGATGTTGGTTTATTAATTACGAAGTTTACGTTAATGTAAATGAATTTGCAATGTGAATACTTAATAAACTAATTTCCGGTTTGACAAGGTTTGATCAAATTTTTTGTTAATGCGTGATTATGAAGCATGGAATGATCAATTTTGGACGTTTTGAGAGTTTTGACATTTAAACAACCAATCATGTTTCTTATTCAAGTTAATTTATAACAGACTCATTAATCAGGAACCGGGAGCATAAGAACTAAAACTTAAATGATTTTTTTAAATTTTGTAAAGTAGCTTTAACCACAGCATACCTTAATCATTAGAGATAACTTTGAAAACTTTGCTCGCAAATTTTTTATGCATATCGAAATGTTTGCCGTTCTTCCAATATATATATATATATATATATATATATATATATATATATATATATATATATATATATATATATATATATATATATATATATATATATATATATAAAGGACCACCATAAAGTTGGACACATATGGGAAAAAATTGTATTATTGAAATTTCTGAAAAACTCTACTGGCGGTTCGTTTCTGCATGTCTGACAACAAAAAAATTCATTGTGACATTTGTCACGTGACAAATGTCGAGAATTTTGAAAAATGTTAACTGTAATGCCGCAAAATAGGTCAAATTGACAAGATATCGAAAAATTGTATTAAGAAAATGTATTTACAATGTAACATAGACCCCATATACCAATTTTCAATCAAATCAGAAAAAAAATAATTTTAGGTATTTTAAACTATGAGGTGCACTTTAAAGAGCAATAATTTTCATCCTTATAAGCCGAAATATTTGATTTTTCCAAAGCCAACTTATTAAATTCAAAAATATCGCTAATTTCAAATGTACTAATCAATATTAAATTTAATAAGAATAAATAATGTGTTGTTAAGTTTTAATTACAAAGATTAGTTCGTTTACAGTTTATTTACCGGTTAAAGATATTATATCAGCTCATGCGCTTCAATATACAGGGCATGAACACAACCAGTGACGAGGGTAAATCATATTTTCTATATTTTCCTCTCACAAATTGTCTATTTGACAAATATTTGATTAAGTTTGACCTTAAATGATGTAATTTGTTATTAAAACTATTTCCAGGTAAAACAAGATTTTATGATGTTTCGTAATAAAAGCCAAGGGGAATAAATGGCATTTTTAATTTTTTTTTTTTTTTTTTATTTGATTGAAAATTGGTATATGTTGTCTTTGTTGCATTCTAAATACATTTTCTTGATACAATTTTTCGATATATTGTCAATTTGACCCATTTTTCGGCATCACGGTTAACATTTTTCAAAATTCCCGCCAACTCTATGGTCACGTGGCAAATATCACAATGGATTTTTTGGTTGCCCGACATGCAGAAACTAACCACCAATAGAGTTTTTCAGAAATTTCAATGTGTCCAACGTTATGGCGGTCCCTGTATGTAAATGTATATATATATATATATATATATATATATATATAAAAAGATTGTTTAATATTTTGAAGTTGCAGTCAATACATGACCATGTTAAGAAAACTTTGATTTTAAGTCAAGGTTTCGGAATGTTTATTTTCCTACATGTAGTGTAAAAATAGCTACGTTCGATTTTTAAAAAAACGTGTTAACATAAATGGAAATAATCTTAATTCTTAAAACGTTAATAATATGTACCATCTATAAACACAATTTCCCGTATTGTTAAGAAATTTACGAAAAAAGGTTGCGCAGTAAGCAGTCCAAAGATAGAACTTCTCACGTAATGACCGAAGAATTATAATTATATATTGTGCTTCATGGAAGAAAGTCACAACGCTAAGTGCCGTTTCAAATATGATTTATTGAACGAAAATGAAGAGATATTATCAAGAATATTTTTATCGGATGAAGCATCCATTTCATTGAATGACACAGTGAATTCTCAAAATTATCGGTTTGTACCTTGTAGTTCAATCTGTCTTACAGTCCTAGTCAGCTAAGAAGGCGAGCAACCGGCACAACCCGATTCATGATTCCGAAAGGCGAGTAATGTAAAATTACAAGTCAGTGGCGTATCATATCTTCATTCTCTTATTGTTATTCTGCATAATAATGCATTTTTTTCAATAACTTAATTCGAATTTGATTATATATCACTAAAATATGTAATTATCCTGTAATTATAATTCAATAAATAACATTAATGTTCATATTTAGTGATGTAGAAAGATATTAGAATATCTAATGCACATTATGACGATTAGCTTCATTAAACTAATGAAAGAGAAAAGCTATTAACATAACGACATCCATTACCAATCGCATATAAATATCCTTACTCTTTGGCAACTCTTATTGTTTTTCGCAAAGTGATTTCACAGCGAATATACAAATTAATTTTAAAAATTTGCATTGCGGTTATCGAAAATGTCTAGTTCAGGAAAAATCTTAAGTGGTCAAACCCGAAACGTAGTTTTCGACGTGTTTCAATACTTTTTAAGTCACAAAAGAGAAACAGAGACGATGGCGAGCATCAAGAAAACAACTTCAGATGCAACGAAAATATCAGCTAATAGATAACGCCCCGTATCATTGTGTTGAAGTAAATCCTGCACCGACCTCCAATTCTACAAAAAATCAAATGATAGAATGGTTACATACAAAAAATATTCACTTTTCGCCAGTGTTACTTAAACCTCAACTGTATAAAATTATAAAAGACAATAAAGATCGTTACAAAACGTATCCATTCGACAAATATAGAATGAGCATGGGCACACTGTATTACGACTTCCTCCTTATCATCCGGACCTAAATCCCATCGAAATAATTTGGGCGAAAATAAAAAATGAAGTTGGACACAAAAACGTTACTTTTAAATAAAATGATGTAATAAAATTGGCCGAAGATGCATTTAAATCAACAACAAGGGAAGAGTGGAAAAGTCGATGTGATAAAGTAATTGACATTGAAAATAAATATGGTGAAAGTGATAACACGTTAGATATAGAAACTGACCAATTAGTGATAAATCTGTATGAAGACAGTGACAGTGAATAGCAGTTTAGTGATTTAAGTTCAAGCGATAGTGAATGACATTTTTTATATATTAGGTATTTCTGTGTTTTATTAATTTTATAGCACCATTTTTAGAATTTGAAATATATTTTGTTTGTCATAAAGTAGGTACTTAATTACATTTATTGTACTAATATATTTAAATACAATAACTTTTTTTGAATAAACATATCTACAAAAACAACATGAAACGACAGTGACTTATAGATAAGCGCCAATTTTACAAGCTACGTAAATTCGTCGTTTGCGCATTGCCGCGCTCGCCTTCTTAGGTGAATAGGACTGTAAACTTATCTTTCTTTACAAATTATAGTTACTTGTCTCGTTCAAATTTGCACTTGGAATATCAAACACACCCATATAGCCAACGCGTTAATGTTTGGGTTGGACTAATCAAGAACACTATCATAAGCCTCATTTTTATTGAGGGAAAATTCGAGCTTTTACGAATTAAAATCTTGCGAACATGCAAATTTAGAATGGATTGATATGGACAATGTGTGATACAAATGGACGGAGCTCTAGTTTATTAAGCAAGACTAATAAAGAATCTACTCAACGAGACATTTCCAGATCGTTGGATAAGTAGAATAGGTCCTATTGCAGTGCTCACATTCTCAAAGTCATAATTTTTTTAAACTCTTTTTTAAACGTCAATCTTAATAATAACAGGATTTGCATTAAATTTGGTACCTAGAGGTTTTCTATGATGAGAAATCCAGATTTGATCATAGTTTTGATGTATCTTCCAGAGGGCGCCACCAGTGGCGCTTTGTCTACATTTAAAGTTCCATAACCTATTTCTGCCTCCATATGGGTATCAAATTTCTAGTCAGAAATGCTTATTCCCTGAAATGTTTTTTTCAAAAACTTGATGTTGCTTCGAGCAGCCGTAATAATCGAATTTAACTGTTTCCTTGCGTACTACAATTCATCATAGTCCTCCTTAACACTTTCTCCAGGCTTAGGACGGGTCCAAGATGTTTGGAGGGTGTTTAAGAACCAACTGGTCAACAACAACAAAACTTTACACAACAACATAAGAATGTAAGAATGAACTGGCAAAGAACAAAAGGAATAGCATACAAAGTCAATAACAAACGACCAAAGCAACAAACTTTTATTAAATAATAAAGGTTTCAATTAAACTCTAAGTAAATGTTGAATGTGGCCCCCGATTTATGTATACAAAGATTAATTTTACAGAGAAAATTGAACTGCACCCTATCCATCATCTCTGTACCGAACCGCAAAATGTTTACTGCTCTCTTAAACCTCTGTTAACCGTACCCTTAGAAGCACCAAGTTCCAAACCAATGTGTCTACTTCTCAGACTGGGATCTTATTCAATTCGTTCTAAAATTTCTTCCTCAATCTTTGATGTTCTAATAGTACGATTCCATCCATAATCAACCGTAGCAGGAGCAAAAATAGCGGTTGCTCTAAGATGCCTTTCAACAGCGGCAAATGTTTGATGTTTTGGGATGTGTCTGTTTGGAAATCTTTCTTGATCGATTCCAGACCATTTCCTTGGAAATAATCATAAATTAATATCATATCGGTCATTTCTGCGTTAGTGTTAGGGTACGGCCATAGCGAAAAATTGAAGAAGGAAATTAAAATTACAATAAATATTTGTCAGACTGAATCGTTTGACAATACTCTTTTGCAACTAATGACATACTAAATGATGTTTAGTCGTTGCTATGATGAATTTAAGTATGCAATGAGAAATTTAAATTCGATTATCACGGCCGCTCGAAGCGACATCTACAAGGTATACCTTTTTGAAGAAAACATCAGGGAATAAGAATTTCTGACTAGAAATTTGATATACCGAGGCAGAAAAAAGTTATGGAGCTTTAAATGTAGACAAAGGGATGCTGGTGGCGCCCTCTGGAAGATACATCAAAACTAGATCAAATATGGATTTCTCATCATAGAAAACCTCTATGTATCAAATCTTTATTAAGATAGATATTTAAAAAAGAGTTGAAAAAATAATAACTTTGGCACCCTGTATATACACCTTTTGCACAAATATTAATTTATAACAATCGATGTTGATCCATTTGACAAATAATATTATGTTCACATTTTATTCATTACTAGCTTAGCTACGCCTTTTCCCGGTATATCAATGTCGCCCCCCCTCCCTTTTTTTCAAATAACGCAAAAGCACACCCGCACGCAAAAGCACCAAATTTCACACCTAACCAAAGTTACATGGAACATGGATGAATGGTTTTGGAGTGCATATAGAACAAACAAGCATACACACAAACATATAGATATTAATTTTCATGTTCACAAATAATTAATTTAAAGCTTTCTACAAAGTATCGATTTTGGTGGTTTAATAACAAATAATTTGGTGCTTTATAAAAATATTAATTAATTGCAAAACGTTTACAGTTTTTGTAGTTTTAAATTTATATTGCTCTTACCGCAACTTGATATGTTTATAGTTATTAGTGATTTGTGTCAGTTTTATTACTGCATGCTTCATATTAAAAATATGATTTATGCTATACTCAAGTTTTTTTACCTTAACACGCAAGAGTCATAAATATATTAACAATGCATATAAATAGTTTATTTAATACTAACAAAGGAATTACCTAACCAACCTTATTCCAGTTAGTTAGTGTTTCCGTTAATTATTATAACTTTTCCGAAGCAAGAATGCAAAGGTTACCTAACTAATTCAGTTCCACTTTTTATTATAGTGGAGTAAAATCGCTCTTCTAACTCGCTGTTTTCCGAGGATGCATGACACCTAAGGTATAAGCAAATCAAACCTATACCGTCTTGTAGAGGACACTTTGAGGGAAATGGAAAATGCCAAAATGGAAATGTACAACTTTTTTTTAGTAGGGCCGTAATGGCGCTTAAACGCGACTGCGGTCGAGTTAGAAAAACTATGTTTTTCTTAACATTAACCGTTGTAACAATTTAAGCTTTTAATCTAAAATTCTGATTTTTTGCATACATAATACCCGAAATATACGCGCTTGTAATAGCAATTCAGGAATTCTGAAAATGTTTACAGTTTTTTTAAAATAAAGTTACAAAAATAAAATGAAATAAAAAACAGGTGTTTCCATTTGACAAAATCAAGTTGGTGGTCGCAACTAATTTTTGGGCCACCCTATATACAAAATTTTACCACTAAAAAAACCGCAGTCAAAAATATAAATCGACGTGACCGAGCGTTTCTACAAAAACTAGACCCTTGAACTTTAAATGAATTTAGACATAACTGCTGGGACTCAGTGTATATCGGGTCAAATGTAGCCAGAAAACGTAGAAATTAAAAAAAAAAAATTAAGTCGTAAACTTCAATAGTTACAGAAATATGAATTTTTATCCGCTAGCCTTAAAACGCGCGCTGTTGCCAAGAACGCCACTAGCCGCTCTCGGCACCATACCTTTCTAGAAATAATATGCGTTACCCTTATATCTAGAAATAAAATAAGAATATCTATAAATGTAGAGTAGCGGTGCTTTTCCTATAAATATTACACCTCATTTTCTAAAATGTAATTTTTGAAATAGAAAACAATTAATTTAGTAAATATGGTAATCAATTAAAATAAACTTGTCCAAAACATGTCGAAGCATCGACGTTTTTATTATGACGTCATTGACGAGTTTGCATAAAGTGATCGAAAAATTGAAATTACATATTAAATAACGTCTTCTTTACTACAAAATTTCCTCGTTTCAGGTAAACATGCATCTACGGATTCTTCGACCTAAGCTCTAACATGTCTCTCAGATATATGGGCACCTACTTTGCATATAGATGTCTTCCTCCGACTACAAAATATGGTAAAAATTATTGTGTACATTTCAAATACAATTCAAAATCTGCGGTCCGTTCAGCTCTGAGGAGATTTAATCACAGGTCGATAGCTTTTAAAAGAGGAAACCGGTAGGCAAATGTTAACAATGAATTCTTTTTCAATACCTTCAAATTCTGTTAGTTTTTCCTTTAATGGTGCAAGCTTTTTAACCAATTCCTTTAATAAATCTTCATTGAACCGTTCGTTTTTCAGTTCTTTTGCAAAGTAATCAATGCAAATTTCCTCACTCTGATTTTCTTTCATCCACTTCCTGAAGAAGTCATAAATTAATCGAACAAAGCATCGCCGCAAAGTGTTAGGGTAGAATATTGTTTGCTTTCCAAAATATGACCACCGTCCCCGTAAAGAAAACCTATGCTAGTAATGAAACTTGACTTGACTTTCCCATAAATAGCAGAAGGTTTATTCCATAATATTTTTGAATAAATAGCCAAGTCTGCCGTAATGATAATATGTTTTTGATTTAAACTTTCCGCTAATTGAACCAAACGGAGCATTGAAGTATAGATCGTATCAAATTCTGTGGGTGGATTATTTAAGAACGATAGGTAAGCTATAGTAGACACTTTCACATTGTAATTACAAATAAGGTTGTGGTATTCGCTCCATCCTAGGAAAGGTTTTTCCTTATCTATATAGAGAAATACTTTCTAGGCAAAATTGAGATTTTGGGAATAATACGCCTGAGTGGAAAAATTGAAGCGGTTAACCTTTTTAGGTTCAGGTCTTTTATTAGGTTTATAATATTTTTCAATCTTCTGAAATGACAAATTCCGCCTTTAACGGATACTCGGTGTCTTTTGGAACTTCATCGATTGGGTTTAAAGTATCACATTTTTTTATGAAAAATCACTAAAGCCATGGAATGTGTTGTATTTTCCTCATCAATTGTATCCTCATTTAAATCAAAATTGTCAATGCTTACATGTATGTAATACAGTTTATCGTCTTTTACCATTTCAAGCGCATAAGGCTTGTAACATTCACGGTCAGTATTTAAACCCTCTTTTGCTAAAACAGTCGTCAGACTTCTTAAGTTACTGTAGGAACAAGAAATTCCCATTTAATCATCCTGTCTTTTTTCCGCCGCTGTGAGTATTGTCAGCAAGCTCTTTTTAGTGGGTTATTTAACGAAGCCTTTTTCATATGGTTCTCCACAAATTAAACAATTTATAAGGTCAGCCATATTGGAAATAAATATAAGTATCTACACTATAAGAGCAAAACCACAATGAGTTAAACTCAACAAACACATAAAGCCAAAAACATCAAAAAGTACAAAAGTTTTAAACTTTCTGCATTTACTGGCTACATTTGACTCGATATATATGTATAGAAATTTTCAATAATTCACAAAGATCGCTGCAGGGTCAAGCTTTGGATGCACGATTTTGATAATTTTATTTTAGTAACTTTATTTTAAAAAAAAACTAAAAGTTTTTTAAATTCCTGTATTGCTGAGCGCTCATAGTTCAAGTATCGGTATGCAAAAAATCAGAATTTTAGAATAAACGCTTAAATTGTTACAACGGTTAATTTAATAAAAACGTAGTTTTCCTAACTCGACTTCAGTCACGTTTAACCTTTAAATTCCTGAATTTCTGTTAGAAGCGCTCATATTTCAGGTATCGGTATACAAAAAATTAGATGTTTGGAATAAACGCCTAAATTGTTACAACGGTTAATGTTAATAAAAACGTAGTTTTCCTAACTCGACCTCAGTCACGTTTAACCGCCATTTGGTCCTACTAAAAAAAGTTGTATATTTCCATTTCCTATGCCCCAAAGTGTCCTCTACAAGGTGGTGTAGATTTTGTTTGGTTATACCTCGGTGTCACTCAAAGTCATAATTTCAGTGCGATTTTATTCCACTATTAGTAACACCGGTGAGCAACACCAGTTGCTACGAAGGTTGTTCTATGAGTAGTTTTTTCCGACCCTGGCGCACGTGTGTTAAAAGATTTCAGCTTCAATCACACAAAAAGCAGCGCCATAACAATAATACTATGCATAGATACACTCTATGTTTTGCAGTGGTAACTATGGTATGCACGGTATTTACGTGTCTGCAGTGTTGCAAAACAATTCAATTTTTATTTGATCTCACAGTGTGAAAATTGTGTATGATTAAACTTCTAAATTTTCAATTCAGTTTTGCAAACTTATAGAGTGTACCGCAACAATGTCTATCAGACAATCTCTAATCAATAATTATAAAATAAAGTGAAATTGATTAAACTAGTAACATTAATTCCAAAATTCTCCAAGCGGGAGTTACACCCTAGACTAATATTAGCCTAAATGAAAAAAAACGAAAAATTACACTAATTTCTTGTGCGCAATACATAAGGTATTAAGTTATTAGGTGGAAAATACTCTTTATAATAGAGTTTCTATTTTTACATTTTTTTCAAATCGTAACCCCACATTTTTTATGCCATTTTGTAAACGAAAATGTTTTTTTTCAGTTTTCCTATTATACTCAAATTTGATAATTTTCGAGATATTACAAATGTTCAGTTAAATAACTCGTAGTTCAGGCTTGGTGTATAAATAACACTTTTTAAGGGATGCCCTCTGCATTATTGCGGCATTACACTGCGTGCTTGTATACGTGTGAGCGCGTGCGTGCGCGTTGTGTGTGTGTGGATTTTTTTAAGTTAGCATCTGGATGTCTATTAACCTTTATCTGACATGAGGTTTGAAACGTCGGTTTGACACAGATTATTATTTTTGTTTTTGCAACGTTGCCTATTTTCGCAATGAACTTACTATAAAAAAGATTGTATAATTATCCTAAAAAAATTGTTATTAAAATTATTTAATTTCTTTTAATTTCCACTTGTAGGTTGAAAAATCGTGTGTTGTTCCACACCAGATATTTTTGCAGTTGTGCTATCATTAAGTAAAATAAAATGAGTATTCTCATAAGGAAAGATAAAATGATCTTTATCCTTGGAGAATGTTACGAAAACTGCTTATTAAATATATACGCCCAAAAATCTTTTAATTAAGTGCATCACGAGGGCATGTAAAAACGGTATAATAAGTTTATGCTTAAAACTTTTTACACAGCACCTTGATTTATGTTGTTACTTGTTTTGTAGTTAATGCAGTCGCATTTTGTCGTTTAGATAATTCAATTATTTAACTAATTTCATCATATTATTTCAAATTGTTTCTTAAATTGCAATTCAAACCGCAAAAAATTGTGTAGAGGGTGTTCCATAAAAAATACACTTAATACACCAAGCTTAAAACATGAACTATTATCTTGCAAATGATCATATTTTTACACAGAACATGCTTGAGTTTACATTTTACGAACAAAAACTTATAGTTTCCAATGATCAGTATGATTCAAAACACTACAAAACCTATTATATTAGAACGAAATGCTTCGTTATATATTGTTTTAATTAATAGCATACATCCATTTGTATCGATATCTTATACTAGATGTGCCATAAAAACTAGAATATCTTCAAAACTAGAAAGTATGGAGCAGTGATTCATTATACAGAGTGTCCGCGGGGGGAACTACGAAGAATTAGTATACGTATTCTATGAACAATTTTAAGCAAAAATGATTATGTGCAATTTTTCCCAATTCCTAACCCCTAAGGAGATATGGGCGGTTGAAGAAAAATGTAAAATTAAGTAAAGAGAATACTCTTAACAGCTGCTTAAGTCTTAAAATTATCAAGAAACAAAACTTTTAATATCAATTTTCATTAAAATTGTTCAAGGAATACGTATACGAATTCTTCATAGTTACCCCTCGGACATCCTATATATTTTTGAAAGTTCTTTTTAATTATACATATACATTATATTTAAATTGTATACCAATTTTCACTAGTCAGAGCAGTTGCGTCATTACTAACTTTGTTTCATTACCGCCTATTGTGCAGATAGAACTGATTTAGGTTGGCAATTCTGTCCGGTGTTGTCAAGCATTTCTGACATTAAACATTTGAGATAACAGATATTTTCTGATATTTTGTTGGTGTGTCAGTGCTTGTAATACTGTTACAAATTTACAACGCATATTAGTGTTTTGCCAAAACAGTTTTTTTAAAAACTATTCCTTTGTTGGAATCCACTTTCGGGAAAAAATGGCGAAACCTTAGAGACCTCAAGCGAAGGAAATGGTTCTTTCTTTGACTGATTATTTTGAGACAGGACGTAACAATGGAGGGCCATTACTGGCTTTGCAGTGTGTGAGAGAAGTAAAGATTAAAACTTTGTTATTTTGGAAATAACTAAAACATTATTGTTATAGCGTGTGGCAAATGTTTTAGATGTCAAAGAAGAAACTGCGAAAAAAATAAATAATTGATCCTTCCAGGCAGGTCGCGATTCGTGATGTGATATACGATAGGTACAAAGAAGGTATGTATTATTTGCAATGAATGTGTTCTTTATAGTGCTGTTAATATGAAATATTATTACAGCAAAATGTAACATTGTCAACTTTTTTGGTGAAACTGAAAGAAGAATATTTGTTTGCTGCAGCCTACCATCATTATGGCAAGTAATGATTTCAATGGGGTTTAAATACAAAAAAAGATGATCCTCGTAAGGGCTTAATGGAAATTAACAGCATTGCTTCAAAACGTATTCATTTTCTGCGATCATATAAACGATATCAGACTGAAAAATCATATCAATTTGTGTACGTCGATGAGACTTGGATTTTTCAAGACGGGACAGTTGCTAGGTCGTGGCAAAATAACGATGTGAGATCGGTCAAATCAACTAAAGTAAATGGAAAGAGGTTTGTTTTGGTTGTTTTTTATTATTTATTCATGTATTTTTATTTAAAAATAATTTTCAGATATATAATTTTGCGTGCTGGGTTTAATATTTTCATCAGTAACAAAAAATGTAAACTATCACGGTGAAATGAAGAGCAAAAATTTCCTGCGGTGGTTTGAGGAACAACCACTTAAATATTTAAAGAAGCCATCTGTTATTATAATGAACAATGTATCCTATCACAGTATAGTCGTGAACAAGCCTCCCACTAGCGCAAACACAAAGGAAGAAATTCAGGAATGGTTAATTATCAATAAAATTTCTTTTGAGGCAGATCTATTGAAACCACAGCTTTTACAAAAAGCTCAAGAATAAGTCTATCCTTATTATTTGCAATAATAGTATAGATAACATCTGGATTATTTGATTTCAATAACAAACCCGAACAGATTTATGTCACCGATATGTTAGCACAGCAATATGGACACTGTGTGTTACGTTTGCCACCATAACACTGCATTTTTAATGCAATCGAAAATATCTGGGGCATTTCAAAAAGATACTATAATTCAAAAGTTGCTCCAAACTCGGTACTGCAGTTATTACACCAGAACAACGTCCGTAAGGGCGAAACAGAAAGATCAAGAATCGCCAAACATGTCTGGAATGAAGACCACCGCATCCAATGGGATAACACACAGATAGTGGCAAAGGACGAGAACACAACTCGTCGGAAACTCAAAGAATCCACATACATCGCACTAGCAGAAAATCCAATAAGCCAAGCTAGTGTAGAAATGAAACCCATATGGATTTCAATAATGCGCGAAGAGCTTAAGGGCAACACACCTGCGCAAGATGCTACGGCGCAACATGCGCAATAAACTTCTGCGCAACCACGAAAAAGTTATATATATATATATATATATATATATATATATATACAACTATAGAAATTGGTTTAGTGAACGAACAGAAGTTCAATTTAATAATCATTAATTGTATTTTATTTAAAATTAACTTTTAAAGTACATACAGTAAAAGATTAACTCGAGTGGGACTTGAACCCACGACCTCCACGTGGGTTCAAGTCCCACTCGAGAAAATCCAATAAGCCAAGCTAGTGTAGAAATGAAACCCATATGGATTTCAATAATGCGCGAAGAGCTTAAGCAATACACCTGCGCAAGATGTTACGGCGCAACATGCGCAATAAACTTCTGCGCAACCACGAAAAGTTTATATATATATATATATATATATATATATATATATATATATATATATATATATATATATATATATATATATATATATATATATATATAAACTATAGAATTGGTTTAGTGAACGAACAGAAGTTCAATTTAATAATCATTAATTGTATTTTATTTAAAATTAACTTTTAAAGTACATACAGTAAAAGATTAACTCGAGTGGGACTTGAACCCACGACCTCCACGTGGGTTCAAGTCCCACTCGAGCTTTAAAAGTTAATTTTAAATAAAATACAATTAATGATTATTAAATTGAACTTCTGTTCGTTCACTAAACCAATTTCTATAGTTATCTATTACAGTTGCATACAGCAAATAAAAATTAACAATCAGTCACGTGTTGTCATGTGAGAAACCTTAGCGAACTGCGGGCTCACATGACATTCACAAAAAGTTGACTGTGATCCTTCATTCTGTGTATAATAATTATAATACATCGTAACTAGGGAAGTACATACAGTTCAAGTTTGAATCGATTGTGACTTGCCTCCTCGATAGCTCAGATGGAAGAGTCCCACTCTAGCAAAGTCGAGGTCGTGGGTTCAAGTCCCACTCGAGTTAATCTTTTACTGTATGTACTTTAAAAGTTAATTTTAAATAAAATACAATTAATATATATATATATATATATATATATATATATATATATATGTTCTAAAAAATATATATTGGATTACTCAGTGGCTCAGCGGTAAAGGTGTCAGACTAGTAAGTGAAAGGTACCAAGTTCGAATCTGAGAGTTGTCAAGTGCTTGGGAAAAAATTATATATAACATATGAATTCGACTCGTGCGAAAACAATCATTCTCAGGACTAAGCCTGATGACGGAAGCAGAGTGCGCTTCCGAAACGTCGCGCTCAAAAAGCATAAACTGTGGAAATAGGCCGATCAACTCCACTAATAGGAAACCACAGTTACAAAACATATTTTATTTATTTGTGGCTATAGATGTATACATTTTATTACTGTATAATTGGAAGTATAATGAAGAAATAATTTAATATAATATTCTCGTGAGATAACATCAATAACACATTCAAAAAGAAATATAAAACAAATTTTATTATTTATTTATAGAACTGATTTAGGTTGGTAATTCTGTCCGGTGTCGTCAAACATTTGTGACATTAAACATTTGACATAACACGTATTTTATTATAACATATTTATTATATAAACAAACATAACCCCTGAAGCTGAGATTTGACTGTTATTTTTCACAATCTGACAACATCGGCGTCCTCTGTCAGTATTAATATTAGTGATGCAACTGCGCTGACTCGGGAAAATTACTATATTTAAATAGTCGTTTAGCTCACAGGATTCGCGTGACACTCTGTACTTATGTTAAGTAAGGCAACAGAAAACGAATTTTCTTGACAAAACTGTATTTTTCATACTATAATAGAATGTAGTTTTACTATATTAACAATAATTACTAATAAAGATCTCTTGACGGGAGAGAAAAAGTGTACCCTTGAATATTTTGTAAAGCTGATCTAAGACGTAATCTACGTATTGCACTTTACATTGACAAAGCATCTAATTGAAAAATACCTAAAAGACTCTAGGTGTAAAAGTAACAGTAACAGTCTAATAGATGCCCTAAGATTTTTAAATTTGATTGATTTGATAAACAAAAAATTCTGATGAAAAATAACTCTGAAATAATGCTTTGCATTTAATCAAATATTATATATATATATATATATATATATATATATATATAATTGAAAAAGGACTTCCTCCTGGATTATTTAAAAAAACAATGATACTTTATCTTGTCTTAACAAACAATAACACAAAAAAAAGTATGTGCATATTTAGCAATAAGTTTTAGGGGTACAGAAAACGAAATTTAAAACTTAAAAAAGACTTCAATATTTCCTGTTACCTCTTCTAGACCTAATTATTGCTTGTATACGGCGTGACATACCGCTAATGAGCTCACGAATTGCATTCTGCGGAATATTCTCCCATTCTTCTTGAAGAGTTACACGAAGCTCGAATGTAACCACGTGATATGTCAAAACTTACTCAATATACCGTTGTGCCGTCAGTGAGCCCCCATCGATGAACACTAATTCTGTAGAGGTCTCCTTTGATATGCCTGCCCACACCATTATGGAACCACCGTTATGACTAAGCCTGGGGCCGAAAACACATTCTACGAATCGTTCCCCTGTTCATCTCCATATTCGTTTCCGTCCGTCTGGTGAATGGAAAGAGAACCTAGATTCATCGGTAAACAGTACATTACTACATTGCTCAAGATTCCAGTTGATATGTTCACCAGCAAATTGTAATTTCGCTACCCGGTGACGTGGGGGTAGCTTAGACTCAGTTGCTGGCCTGAAAGATTTCAATCCAGCTTCATGTAATCTTCGACGAACTGTCCACTTACTTACATTTTTACCACGAACCTCCAAAAGTCGATTTTTGATCGGTACTGAGGCCAAAAGACTCCCGTAGATAATTAAGAAGAAAAAATCCGTCGTCTAGGGCGGTAATTGCCCGTTTTCTACCATTACCTCGCCTTCTTGTGTTTGCACCAGTCTCCCCAAAACATTGTAGCACTCTTTGAATAGTATAACGTTGAGTAACCGAGCCACACACCGTTGGCTTCGACTATCTTCCATGAGAGCTACTGCTTTAGCACAATCTTCAGCACTTAGAACCATAATTACCAACAATATTTAGCACTTAGAACCACAATTAACAATTAAGTAGTCTGTCGCATTAGCAACAAATTGCCCAGCAACCGCAACAATTGCAAAACTCAGGCACTCTAATTGAATGAATTTTGCTAAATATACACATGCTTTTTTTGTTTGTGTTATTGCTTATTAAGACCAGAATAAAGTTTCATATTGTTTTTTAAATAATCCAGGAGGAAGTATTTTTCGATAAAAAAAAACAAACGTATAAACTAAAAGCCAAAATAACAAACAGCCGATTTTCAAAAAATTATAGGTTGCCGGTTTTTTTGCACCTTAGTGTGTAGTATATATATATATATATATATATATATATATATATATATATATATATATATATATATATATAACACACAATTATTTCTACAGATGTTTTAAAATCGAAACATATTGACTGTCTTATTTAAGCCGTAAAAGAGGCTAGCAATTACTCCGACAATCATCAGTTACATATGCACTTCAGCAGGAAAAAAGTCATTAAAGACTAAATAATCATTATGTAAAAACGATAGCTAATATTTCGGCTACCCTAAATGATTTAAGAACCCTACAAAATTTTGTAGAGAAACATTGGGGACGCGAAGTTAGTAGTTTAGCGTTAAAAAATTCGACAAAAACTAATACCACTTACAAATGACACTGTAAATCTACGTAACTATCGTTTCTACTAATCATAAACCATAGATGTAGCAACGCCATACTGGACACCTATTCAAAAGTTTTCAGCTTCACTCAGGTAAAAATGGGATATACCTTTCTGACAAAAACCGAAACTGCTAAAAGATTTGACATTATCTGGTAACCGTGCACTATTTATGCACATACACAGAGTCATATGCTATCTAGTGTTGATATTTCTATGGTATATGCATCTACTTTTCTATAACTTGCAAGACTGAATTGAAAAGTTTAAAGTTAAAAGTTTAATGCTCACAATTGCCACACACTATCAAATCTGATTACAGCTACATTAATAAAGATACCCCTTACATAGTACAGTTACCATTACAATCATTGATATTTATGCATAGTATAATAGTTCATATAACGATGCATGCTTGTTTATGCGGAAATGTCAAATGTTATTTGAAATGTTTATAAAAAAGGTAGAAGAAGGCAGAGGAAACACGCATGAGAACAATCCTAATGGCAAAACTGGTGTTGCTAATAAGGAAAACCAATGCTTGAATTTATTAAAAAACAAACCAATAAGCATAATACAACGTGTTGATTAAAATAACGTTCTCCTGCATAACATAATGTTAACGAAATTTAAAAAAATGCATACAATAGGTAAATGGTTGAAAAGAATAATAATACTGATTTCTTGACATGTGCAAGAATTTAATAGATGTTTTATTGGTAGGGCGACCTAAATACGTTAGTTCTTTTAATAAGTAATTCTGACACAAATGATTAGATTAATGATTGTTACATATCCTAAAGAATGTGAGGCAAAAAGACAAAAATTGATAAGTAATAGATTACGGAAACACGTGGCAACAATGATGCAGCTTATGGATTTAGGGGAAACGGAGCTTAGCCATTTAACATCATTTATGGACCACACTGAAAAGACCCCACCGAAAATTTTACAGGTTACCAAAAGATGTAATAGTTATTGGGAAGATGTTGTAAAAACACAGCTTTACAAACAGAACTGTTTCAAGTTCTTCCCCTGAGGCTAAATTCCTAACAGCGCCTAGTGAATTCAAAATACTAACTTCTTCTTATGCAAGTTCTAGTACGTGTAATACTGTTAATGTTTATTCTAATTTAAATTTTAATTTAAAGATGCTTTAAATTCGATTTACAAATTTTTTATATTGCCATTTGCCTCAACTGCAAGGTTATGGCACATAAAATCATACAATTGTTACATATACAAGAGGATTTGTGGATTATCAATGTCATTATTTTTTATTCCTAGTCACTTATATTAATTTTAATAACCCTGTTAGGTGTAAATACATAACTGTCTTTTTATTTCCTGAGGGTTACTTAGGATTGTTGTGAGATCTCTGCTTAGGCTATAGTGGTCTCTAGCATTCACATATTTGGGATACTCAATTAGAATATGTATCACTGTCAACACACTGTTACACATGTCGCACACTGGAGGGACTGCCTTTTGCAGTGTATAATCGTGAGTTAACCTGGTATGTTGTATCCGTAGTCTTGTCAACACCGTCTCCTCTCTACGTGTTAAGCCACCTGGATGTTGCCGTTGTTTTGTATTTGATTTCATTTGTTTAAGTTTGTTTGTTGTCAGTGCAGTCCATTCTTTACCCCATTGTTTCTTATTTCAGCTCTGATGTAATTTTTATAGGATACTCTGTCCACGTTGATTCATCTGGACTGGGTTTGTATGTCGCTTGTTTTGCGTAGGAATATTCGAGCTCGTTTCCTTTTAAATTAGTGTGCGAAGGAATCCACATATTATTTAGTTAGTATAATAGGAATTGGATGCTCTTGATGTAGCGGTTTCTGGAATACATATCTGCAATTGAGGTGATTACACTATGGTAGACCGTTATCATCGAGCTTGTGGTTGGTCTATTAAAAATTGTAGTGCTTTAACTATTGCATATAGTTCTGCTGCATAGTTAGCGGTATAATTACTTCATCGGTATTGTTCATTATAAGCGTTGGTAACAAACGCGCATGCTGTTTTATTTTTGATTCGAGATCCGTCCGTGTATACATGGATATGGCCTAATCATTGGTTCATAATTTGAAGAAACATGCATTTATATGTGCTTTCGGATGTTTATCTTTCCAGATGGCTGGATAATTCAAGGTTACATTTTATATTTGGTACGAGCCAAAGAGGAATGGTATCTTGTGCTGGAGGGAAGATGGGAGTTTTGATATGTATTTCGTTTAGCATCGTTCTTGTTCTTTCATTGACAGGTGGTTTCATTCTATTACTTCTGCTGTATAGGTTAGGGTATTGTGGTCGTCTTGTTCTAACTAGCTAGTGCATGGTTCAGCATTTGTTGAGTGCGACGTAGTTGTAAGGAAACTTTGTCTATTTCACTGTATATGCTTAGATTTGGACTTGACAAGTGGTATATATATATATATATATATATATATATATATATATATATATACAGGGTGTCCAGTTTAAGATGAAATGCATGGGGATATTGGAAACCGTTAGAGATACGAAGATGGTTAAATGGAGAAAAAGTTGCGTCATTATATGCCCAAGAAGTAACCATGGTTACATGTCAAAAAATCCCTTCCATTTACTAGACACAGGGTGATAACTGAAAATATGCGTTTTCTAAAAATCGCTATATTCACGATTTTTGCAGGATGGGGGTAACAGGTAGCGAGGATTTCAAAAATGATTTTGAAAAAAATCTAGGCCTACTAGATTTTGAGATAATGCACGCAACTTTCGATTTTCTTATGGACGCTATATTGGATTTTTGCATTTTTGAATTCTTCATAAAAAATGCTTTTTAACCATATATCATATGTTTATAATCAGCCAATGAGAAAGTGTCAAATTACACAATTAAATTTATATCAAAGCAACCTAGACATATTATGTATTTTAATTAAATGAAAATTAATCTACAAATTAAACTAACTATTGAGAACAATATTATTGATTATTAACATAAATCATAATAATAAAAGTGACAAAAAACAACAAAAAATAAAATTTAATATTATACTGAATTTTACTATTAATTAATCAAATGCTCGAATAAACCTTCATTCTCCTGCAAACACCATCTGCATCGAGTTAGCACTGCATCACAAGAGTTCCTTATCATCTCGCATTTTGAATTCTTCATAAAAATGCTTTTCAACCATATATCAGATGTTTATAATCTGCCAATGAGAAAGTGTCAAATTACACAATTAAATTTATATCAAACTAGGCCTTTGCCAATCAACCATCTATTCAATTATTGCAAGAGAATGGAGGTTTATTCGAGCATTTGATTAATTAGTAGTAAAATTCAGTATAATATTAAATTTTATTTTTGTTGTTTTTGTCACTTTTATTATTATGATTTATGTTAATAATCAATAATATTGTTCTCAATAGTTAGTTTAATTTGTAGATTAATTTTCATTTAATTAAAATACATAATATGTCAAGGTTGCTTTGATATAAATTTAATTGTGTAATTTGACACTTTCTCATTGGCAGATTATAAACATATGATATATGGTTGAAAAGCATTTTTATGAAGAATTCAAAATGCAAAAATCCAATATGGCGTCCATAATAAAATCGAAAATTGCGTGCATTATCTCAAAATCTAGTAGGCCTAGATTTTTCAAAATCATTTTGAAATCCTCGCTACCTGTTACCCCATCCTGCAAAAATCGTGGATGTATCTCTTGCAAGAAACAAGATATAGCGATTTTTAGAAAACGCATATTTTCAGTTATCACCCTGTGTCTAGTAAATGGAAGGGATTTGTAGACATGTAACCATGGTTACTTCTTGGGCATATAATGACGCAACTTTTTCTCCATTTAACCATCTTCGTATCTCTAACGGTTTCCAATATCCCCATGCATTTCATCTTAAACTGGACACCCTGTACATATATATATATATATATATATATATATATATATATAGAGTCTAGTAGTTTTTCTTTACTTGTTGTAGATGCATAACCATAATCTGCGTAATCTATTTGGCACTGAATGAGTGCGTTGAAGATTATGCCTAAGGACTTTTGAACTGTGCCCCACTCTTGATGTGCTATAGTTTGTAAGATATTCAGCGAGCTTTTACAGTTTGTTCTTTTCAGTTGAGAATGGGTATCCTGATTCGGAATTGCATTTTTCAAGATTGGTTATTGTTTCTTACAATTTCCTTTGGATGGAACTAATATCCTTGTCCACACATATACCGTAAGGTCATCTGCATATATTAAGTATTTAACGGCACTATTTATGCACTGTGTAATGTCATTTATTGCAAAAAAAAAGAGCGCAACACTTAACACTGATCTCTGAGGGACTCCATTTTCTTGGATTTGAATCTTTGATAGTTTATTTCCCAGCCGAACTTGAAATTTTCTGTCTTCTAAAAAATTTTTATGAAGCCCAAGTTTCCTTTTTGAAGCTTTTATTATTTGTCTAGCTTGTACCCTACATTTTTTAAAAGTAATAAGGTTTTCAATGGTTGCATGTCTCTTATGTCTGTTAAAGGCAGTTTTCTTTGCCTTGATCGCATCTCGACAGTTTGTATTCCAACGGATTTTGTAACGGAAATGTCCAACAGTTTTGATTTTATGTATAAATTGTACAAAACTCGTTGTGAGTCAAGTTTGTTTTTGGTGATGGTTTCTTCTAAAGGTTTTAGAAGTTCCTTTATCTCTGGTTGTAGTTTTTTGTCTAGTTTAAGTTTTTTCTTTGCTTGTGTAGATTATTTTTTGTTTATTTTTGTGTTGTTTCGTGTCTGCTGTTTGTTTGTTGGGGTAATTCATCGTGTGTTACTGATTTTTGGTTATTGGATTTAGTTCTTGAATACTGTGATAGGATCACGATTTTCTAGCGATTTACCGTCAAATTTTTGCTGTTGAGTTGAGCTGTATGGATGAATTTGTTTTACGTGTGTCGCGACCTTTCAGGATGGTGTGTTTCGAGCTTAAGTTTTTTTTGTTTGTGAATTACTATTCCGTAATTTAAGGAATGAGGTTTGAAATAATCGAGAATTGGTTTTTAAATTTATTGAGTTTTTCGTAATATTGCATTTAAATTTTGAGAGATTGTTTTCCTTATTGTTCCCCGGTTATTGAATGTTGAGTAGCGTTTTATTTGTAAATAGTTGTATATAAGTTTAAATAATGTTTATTTCGTTTGATTTCCTTAAAATTTAATAGAAAGTTTTGTAAAATTAAGTAACTTAAAGAAAGAACGTAGATTTAAATGTATTTGATATCATTCGGGCGACATGGAGTCGGTTAATTGCAGTGGTTCAGTTTAATATTGAGTATGTTGGTTTTGAGTCATAAAGATAGAATGTGGGACTAACTGTTTGAACTTAAATGAAAATACCGAGATATTTTTCACGTTGATTCTGCTGACGTTTAGAATTTTGAAAATTATCGAGCCCTTACGTTTGAGAACGAAATTTGTGGGTAGGGGGTATCATATCTTCTCCTTCCGTTTCTTAATTGGTGGAACTAGATTAAATGAGATTTTTTTGTGAGTGGTGGGATTCGAAAATCCAAGATGGAATCTGGTAATAATTTGGGGGATACGGCTTTTGACAGCGCTCTCGAGGAGTGTTACTGGGACGTTTGTTGTTACGGCTTAAGGGGTTGGTTAGAACGTTGATAGATTGGACCTTTTGGTGTTTAACGAACGAACTTTCGTGTTGTGAGGGTAGTTACCTACTTTTTGAAGAAAACCTGTGAAGGGATTTTAAGTGAAATTGTTCAATCACCAAAGGACAAGACCTAGTGTCGATTTCGATTTTACGTAATCAAGTTACCTGGGGATCACCGTCGTGTTATTTTAGTGCTTCTGTGACCTCGTTGGTTTATGTCGCTGTTGAAGTACAAAGAAACTTTCGCAGAATATTAAAACTAGATTTATATAAATAAAGTTAATAACCTTTTGGGATTGGTAGTGTAAAGAAAACTATTTAAAAGATAAAAGTTATCGAGCAAGTTGAGCGCACAATTCATTATTTTAAAAGAAGTTTTTAATTAACGCAGTAACACTACCGAGATTCAATCAAGGAACCGTTTGAAAAAAAAAGAAATAGTCAACATTATCACTCATCATCTTGTGTCAGACTAGGGAGATTCCGTATCCGTAATAGCAGTAATTGGTCACCGGGTTCATTTTCGATTGTGGTAACACAGAAGAGGTGCTAACTTAGACATTAAGGTAGTATAACATTGCGTTTTATTGAGTATTTTCAAGAGCTTTTGCGTGTGTGCTTTAAATGATTTTCTTTGTTAACGAAGGTTTGAAAGCGGAGTCGGTTACCTTTTTAAATTAAGTTGTTGCTTTGGTTTAATTATTGTAAGTAATCATAATTCTGACGCTCCGCCTTCACACTCTTCATTTTTGTATTAAAGGGCAATTGACCCTGAAGTAGTGGGGTTTAATAATCCACGAAATATTTAGGTTAAGTAATTTAGAACGGCGTTACGCAGAATTCTGGCTAGACCTCCCGTCACCAATTAAGCATTTGTTATTTTTTTTTATACGCATTATGTTTACATTTATATTATTTTTTTTTAATTTATTATAGCTTTGTTTAGGTATCATAAATATGTTTTAATTCTGTGAAAACCCCTTTTGTGTTACATAAAAGTTTTTTTTAATTGCAAATTTACCGGTAATTTAGAAGCTTAAGTTTTAACGTAACGAAGTTACAGTTTCTTTATTGAGTGATAGCTTTAATGATATTCAGTGTTTTATTTGACTTCTAGTTGACTATGAATTCATTTAGAGTGCATCCATTGAGGGTGATTTTTTTTTGTTTGTTTTGTTAAGATTATTATATTATGCCTAATTATTTACACTGAGGTGTAGTAACGTAACGTAACATTATTGAGTGATTAACACGCTTTTAATTGTCAGGCGTGTAGTGCTATTTTGAAGCCCTCTTTCAGGTGGTTTGCTGAGTTGCTGTCGAGGACACCTGGGATTGATTGCGGGTAGGTAGGCGTATGTTTTTTGTATGTTTAGACACGCTATGTATTCGTAATTTTGGCACGACGTCCCTTATTTTGACCACCAAACATTCTGGCGCCCTTAACCGATCTGATTACGTCTTCATCCCCTACTTTGACTTACGTAAGATTTACTATTCTGGATGTGCAAAATTTATCAATACCTTACAATACCTGGGTCTTTATGTTCTGTTGAAGTGGTTTGGATTAGTGAATCTGCGCGTTTCAAACTTGGTTGTGTGATCTTCCGAGGTTTTTTAAAGGTTTTATTGCATTTTTCTGAAGTGTGTCCTATTTATTTACACTTAAAGCATCTTATTTCATCTTCTTGAATAATTTTATGGTTATTGCCTTCAAATGTTATCATCATTGAAATGGGCATTGGTAGGTTTTTTTCTTCCATGATGTAAAGAAATCTCCGAAAGCTAAATGCTGCTTTTACAAAAAATATAGGCGATGTTAACTTTTATGTTTAAATTTCAGAAGGCTGATTCAATTATAGGGTTTGGTACAGATGAACACAAATTGGATATCATGATCTTTTTATTTGAGTTTGTTAATTTCATTATTTTTATAACATTATCCGCTATCGTAATTGTTTTGTGGTTGTCAATTAGTTTTTTCGACTTGGGTTTTATTTGAGAGGTACATTCCTATACGATGGTGAGACATTCTGGAAGCTGCTAGGATATTTTTTGGATGTAGGTACTATGTTGCCGATTGCATATATGTAGTCCTTTATTGTAATTACTTCTATTGAATTCATTATGATGCCTTGTCCTTTTTGAGTGCGGGAAATTATTTTTGTGATGCTGGAATGTGAAGGTTTTGTGGTATTTTGTGAGCGGTGTTGTAATTCGGTAGCAGCTTCAACTTCGTCCCTTTGGCTGGGGGCCCCGTTGTTATTTCCAAACATTTAAAATATTTTTACTATTACATTTTCTGTATATCGTCCAAAGCATGCATTGAAAATAATATAAAATATGAACAATGACCCTCGTATCGTATGATTATGGTTATCACCGTATCACATAAAATAAAGTCAGAGTAAAACCATTACGAAGTACATGCGGCCTCAGTTACACATCTGATTTACAAATTGATTTTGTTCTATTTGTGTTTGGAAAGGACAGTTAAGGGCTCTTCATCATTTTCATACATTGAGGATGATATTACTAATTAGACAAAATAGGGTGCTAGTTTGAAAAAAGAAGTGGTCAACTGGCGAAGTGTCATTATCAAAAACTAGCCTTGCTTAATTTTTACAAAAAACTTTACTTTATCCCTGTCACCGCAACAGTTAAAAGATTTTTAGTAAATAACCCCGTTAGTCGCACACTATTCCGACAAGCAGCAAAATTCAACATATCAAAAAACAATGTAATATACATTATATTTTGTATTGACAGATACGCTTCAAAAAACATTTTTATTAAAGAATTTGCAATTTTTTTTTTTTGGATTAAAGGTTTCGCATTGTAAACAGCTTAAATGATTTTATTGGTAGAAACCGTTTTTCTTACTTGGTTTACAAACAAAAACTTAAGAGTTATTTACTTCAAAATTCTTTATTAACAAAAAAAAATCATGATGTAAAAAAATTAATTTTTAACTATAAAGAAGATAAAGAAAAATATGAAATGTAATCAAGTCATTCCTTAAAATTGTCTTATTTTTAAGCAACCCTTATTTTAACTAATCTGATTTAAAAGGCACCAGAAAATAATTAAATAAATTTGAGAAATTGTAATCAAATAATTTAAATACTTACCTTTTAAGTACTAAATCGTCTATTTTTTTGTATTTGTGGGCCGAGATCTAGACTCAAACGGAAATGTCAGGCATCTCTATGCGCATCAACTACTAATGGTTAATAGCACTACTCGTCACTACAATTTTGCTCTACTAAAGGAATTTCATCTTTAGGAAGGGATTTTTAACGTGTCAATCATCGTATTGCCACGGGACCTACAGTTTTACTTCCATCCGAGAAGATTAGTTTTTCTTCGTTTTTAGAAAAAAACGGCTACCTCGGTCAGATTTCAACCCGCGCCACTCGGGTGAAATAAAGCGTCTACGTTTTATTTATCATAAGTTTTGTTATGGACGAGTAAGTTCAAAAGAATGTAATTAAAAATTAATTAAATTATTATTAACAATAATTTTTAATTATTTTTTATTTATTTATTTATTTTTAATTTATACGTTTTCAAATCTATTTTGACATCTCAAGTAACTCTTGATGAGATGGGCAGCGAGTTGGCAATCTCATCGGTAGATATGTAAAGAAAAACAGGCAAATGCTTATATAAAATATAAGAAGAAGAAGAAGTAATTCTTAAAGATATTACCATTTACCGAGGATGATACCTGTAATTGTTATCGAAACATAAATTTATATAAAAATAAAGGACAAATACACGATTTAATTTCTAAAAGATAAGTATTTTTCTTATGTATGGTAATCGTGAAAGTTTTCATGTTCATATTTAATTTTTTAATTAAATTCAACTTGTTTTTGATATTAACCTAACGGAATACGTTCACATATTTATTTTGAAACAATATACCTAAGAAGTTGATAAAATTGACGATTTTTCATACAGTGCGGATATTTTGATTGGAAACCTCAAATTATCTAGGTTAGGCAACGTCGCGTCCGGATGACGTCATCTAATTTTTTCTAGATAAAAACCTGATTTTTCTATCATATTTAAATACACAGTTACATTCTAAAAACAGCAGTATGTATCACTATTCCCCTAGGGACAATAATTGTTGAGATGCAAATCGTTAAAGTTTCAAAAATAAGTTATACAGTTTCAGGAAAGGACGCTTAATTTGAAATTATAGGAACAAAAGTATTAGTTATTTGAACGAAAAACACTTTAATGAGGTGCTCAAATTGGGATCTCCCTACTTCTTGACTCTAAGTCAACATTTGCTTGAATTCTCGGAACACTTCTTCAAGGGTATCAGGTCAAATAGCTCTAATTTCATTACGAATTCTACCTTTCAATTCTTCAATATTATTGAGTCGACTGACGTATACTTTCGACTTTAAATAACCCCACAAAAAGAAATCCAGTGGAGTAAGATCTGGTGACCTAGTTGGCCATTCGAGAAATCCCCTTCTTCCAATCCATTGAATTGGAAATATTTCGTTTAAATAATGACGAACGTTCGTATCATAATGGGGGGGGGGGGAGGGGGAAGTAGCACCATCTTGCTGATACCATGGTACCTTCGGGTTATTACCATTTGGAAACAGCGCGATAAATTTTGGTACTATTTGCTGGCTTAACATGTCTAAATATTTCGCACCAGTAAGAGTTCCGTCTGTGAAAAACGGGCCGATGATTCGGTTGCCAATAATTCCCGCCCATACGTTAATTTTTTTGAAGGAATTGAGTATGGGCTTCCATCATCCAGTGAAGATTTTTAGGTGCTCAGTATCGACAATTTTGTGTATTAACGATGCCGTTTACACAAAATGTGGCTTCATTTGAAAAAACGATATTCTTAACAAAAAGCAGATTTGGGTTACACAGGTCCATCATGTGTTCTCCAAATTCTAATCCACGGCTAGGGTCATCGTCGTTTAAGTCCTGAACTGATTTTGTAGGGGCGCCATTTATGTTTTTTCAAGTAAGTTAACACTGACCTGAGACTGATGTCACGATTGGAGGTTAAAGTTTGGGAACTTACATGCGGATTGTCTTGCGCATCGATTAGTATATCTAATTGTACATATTCTGATACTCTTTCTCGATTTGTAACATTTCCAAATTGCTCAAACTTTTTCAGTATCTTAGAAATGCCTGATTTCGTAATTGGCTCTGTATGTGGTTATTCGTTATTAAATATATTGGATACCTCGAAAAATGTTCGAATCATGCTACCACACCGTCTTAAAATTAATAGTTCAAATTTTTGTTTTTCACATAATTTTCGCAGCACATTGTATACGTTGGTTTAAAAAATACTAAATTAAATTAAGATTTTGATTGAAACTTATATTAAACAATAAGTAAACATTAATGAAGTGTCAATTTTGCAATACTATCTAGATTCTAGATTATAATCTGAAAATAAATTAAATTGTGTAAATGTTAGTTCCTTCAGATTATAATCATTATAGCCATGCCAAGTTGACAGTTCACTACTCTTTACTTATTGCTCGATATGCAATTTCACAATAATCAATAAGATTTATTTCTAATATTATATTGAAAAAGTGTTGTGGGACTTCTGGCATAGGTTGGCTTACTGTCAAGAAGAGTGAGTGTGTGTCAAACAACTTATAACATTAAACAAAACAAGGCAAAGGAAAGAAAAAGACAGGGATGGACTGACTGTGGAACCGATATTATGAAAAACAAAAAGAAACAGTTGCAGGATACAACTGGGCAAGGGAAGCACAAAACACAAACAACTGTAGAACTATGTAGGAGGATTATATCCAGTCGTAGGTGCAAAAGTTTAGAAGAAAGGCATCAGTTTCACTTTTCCATGATTTAACATATTGCCTATGCCTACCGCGACCAGATTTTCTTTGGGCTTTTAATGGTTATGTCGAATATAGTCGCATGCAAGAGTTCACAGCGTTGTCGAATCACCGATGGATGCGCCTGTGCAAAAAACCCGCTGTTTTTATTTTTAGACTATAAAATACTAACAAAGATATTTTATTTACAAGTGCACTGAAGTGATACTGAAATAGAAGCATATCCAACGTCACAGGCGAATTACCCTTTAGTTAGTTACCATGAATCATAATTTTTTATGTTTTTATCAGTTGGTTATGTACCTATGTATTTTTAGGCGTACATATACGCTTTCTTAAAAAAGCTTATGTTTGCAATGGATATGGCGTATATGACAAAAAAGCGGACCATCAGGCCACTTAGTTAAGTGCTTTTCTCGCACAAGTAATAATAGATCACCGTTTTGGTTTTCTTTTAACTTTACTTTATCTTTATAGGCGGAATATTTTCAATTTTAGAGAGGATTGAAAATGGTATCTAATAATATAACATCATAAAATATGATTTCACATTAACAAGTAAATTAAAAACGCCAATATTGCAAAAACTTACCGACGAGGTTAGATAATCAAACCTTGCTCACCTGAAATGAAAAGAAAACATTAGTTGCTCGTTTATGCAAATATAATAAAAACAATCAAAATCAATAATTAGGAAGCTGTTTTATTAATATAGTAATGATTCATCCAAAAGGTTGTTTATTTAAGAAGGCATAAAATTAGAAATCAATACTTCGTTTCGGCGAAAACTTAGTGTATTGTAAGACAAAATTACTTTTGTGCTGCTCTAAAACAACCATTTTAATTAAATCTTATCACTGTACAACGATACCCAATGTTTTAAATGCATATAATATATATACATATATATATATATATATATATATATATATATATATATATAAATATGCGAGGGATGGTTGTTTGATGTAAGCGTGACATCTAACGAGATGGCGCTGATACCGAAAAAGAAAAACATTAGCTTATACTATAGCCTTTTAGAGACATAACCACCAAATTTCATGCCATAGTATAATTTAACAAGTATAAAAATAAAACAAGTTTGTGTTATTTAGTAAATACCAGTACTGGCAGGAGTCAGAAGCATCACCAGCACACGGGAGACAACGCCCGGATAAACAACAGTGTTTCATATATATATATATATATATATATATATATATATATATATATATATATATATATATATATATATATATAGATATATATTTTCTTTTGTCTTTACCTACTTTTCAATCACGTTATGTTTCAGTTAGATTGTTCCCTACGGGATTCTTGGTTCTCATGCTACTTACCGGACTTGCTGTTATTTATTTGCGACCAAATTATTTCCGAGTTATTTGTTTATTTAATTTAATATTTATTTATTTTTTTTAAGGATTTGGTCTAGTTATTTATTTTTGTCATTACAGCTAATAAAACAAATTCTTATGAACAAATAATAAAAAAATTTATGCAAAGCCCCCCACCAATGATTGTTTTTTTCCTAACTACATTCATTACTATACACGTTTTACTTATTGTTGTAATAGAATTATTCTGCGACATTCTCTTCTCATGTAAATGCGAACTGGAGTAGCATTTTTCGCTCAAGAACATAAAAATTAGGTTATAGGAAATAATTACACTGCTATGATTGAAAGGTACGTTTTTTTCTGTTTTATTCTTTTGACTAATAGAAAATATATTTTAATAAAAAAAAATTCCTTTCATAAGATTTTTTATGTACTGTTAAATACATTAAAGAAAACGAACCGAAGTTCGGTTTACAAAAATTCAAGTAGTGCCATCACCACAAATCATATTGGCCATATGAATTCCGATAGTCAAGTTAATAGGATGACGTGAATGAAACAGAATCGTTGATTTAAACTAAAAATCTTGTTAAAAAGAAAATGCCACAAAAACAAAATACATAACGGCCACAGAACTGTTTCTAATAATAAATGATTGCGACCTAAGTGCGCTTGACACACAACTTTTGAATCCATGCCTAGGGGCCAGGTTTACAATCATTATAGATAATAGAGTATGTTTCGTTCGTAAACAGATACAGTTCAATAGTTACATCGAATTAAAAACAACGAATAATAAACAATATTATCAACAAATTTAGTTGTTTTAAATATTATTACTCGTTATTAACCCGTTATAACTGTTAAACTGTGAAACTACAAAAGAGAAAACCTATTAAGCTGTCAACCACAAACAAATCTGGTGCACGTCCACGGTTCCTTGTTCTGAAATCTGTTTTAAAAATATTCTCATAGTTAATAGATTTGATTGTTTTTTTTTTATTACCACTTGTGGTTAATAATTATAAAACTGTTGAATGGAACAAAAAAATGAAAAGTGCAAAAGATTTTAAAGGTCTGGTTCAAAATTTTTTTGTAATCAATGAATGTAGTTGTTAATATTATTATTACAACATATAACTAACACTCATTTTACTTACAGGGTTACGCAGGATTAAGTGTCTATTTTCTATATAGTTGTAATCATTAATGGCTAAACTTGAATAAAAAAATGAAACAAAAAGTTCTTGAGTAAACATGGCAATTTTATTTTCTAGATAATATATCAAGCAAGTGACCACCTCGCTAGTGGCATTCCTGAAGTCTAGCACGACAGTTTTGCATCACTCGCTGCAACATTTCAATTGGGATTGAGTTAATCTTTCTGCGAATATTTCGCTTCAATTGTTCCAAAGTTCGAAGTCGATTAGCGAATACTTTTATCTTAAAAAAAATCACAAGCTGACAGATCCGGTGAGCGTGCTAGCAACGTCAGATCCCCAAATTTTGAAATGACTCGACCAGTAAACATTCTTCGCAGAGTTGCCATAGACTTCCTAGCAGTGTGAGAAGTGGCTCCGTCCTACTGAAATCATATTCTTCGAATATCTACACCAACATTGCGAATGTGTTCAAAATTTTGCAATATATGTTGATAACGTTGTGATGTAACAGTAACAGTTAATCCATTTTCTTCAAAAAAGAACGGGCCAAAAATTCCAAAAGCGGATACTGCAAACCACATGGTGACTTTATCGGTATGAAGCGGTACTTCCTGCAGTTGCCGAGGACTTTCAGTCGCCCAATAACGAAAATTCTGTTTGTTAATAAAACCCGACAAGTAAAAATGAGCTTCGTCTGACATGAACAAGCAATCGGTGAGATTCGGGTTTTCAGCAATTATCCCCTCGAAACGCTCGCAAAAGTCAAGGCGTATTTCCGTATTTCGAGGCAAAAGTCTATGTACGACTTGAATTTTGAAGGGATGGAACTGTAAGTCTTTCAGAATGAGGCGAAAACTTCTGTTCGAAATATTGAGCGCTAATGCTTGAAATTTAGCAGATCGTTTAGGACTTTGTAGCACAGCTACCCTTATCTTTTCAGCCTCTTCCCGTGTTCTTACAGAACGAGCTCTTCCTTTTGATTTTTCTCTGGCGGCTGGAGCAGTACTACGAAATTTTTGTACCCACTTCACGATTGTTACTCGAATAGGAAATCTCGTTGATTTAAATGAAAATGACGGCGAAATAGACGCTGGGTGGTTACAAATAGAATCGTTATTCTTGAAATAAGCTTCGGCAGCAAAAGAACGTCGAGTATTGAACTAACGCTCTATTTTCACAATTAAACTGACGTCCCTCGCAAACAGTTTTGACAACTGTCATAAATTGCCATTTATCGAGAACGCATGGCAACTTGATTTGAATTTAAATCTTATTATATTATCGAATGAATGCAGTTTAAAAATGGATACGTCATTCTGCCTAACTCTGTACATAACACAATTATCAAACTACAAGAAATAACGGAAAAATATCATTATAATCGTAACTTCTTTTGTAAAAAAGCCATGAGCGTATTATTTAACCCAAACGTGGTGAGTTTGGCAATTAAAACTTATGCCAAACTTGATCAAACGTCTTTGAGATATATAAAGCGACTACAATTCTTTCACCGGACTGTTCTAATGTATTGTTAGACGGATCTTATCGCACTTTTTTGGGAATACGTTGAACATTTGCTAACTTCCTTGATGAAGGAAATTCCCCAGGAAAAATAGAGATCGAATAGAACTGAGGTAGGACTGGTCCTTTAACACAATAGCTGGGATACCATCTGGGCCCGTCGCCTTATTGAGATCAACGCTACTGATAATCGATTCTAGGAGATTGTGTCAAAAATGAACTGGTTTTATAGCGTATAAAGAAGAGTTTGATGCAAATAAATTCACAAAAGATTGGGTTTGTCTACAGAATCAGCAGCTACAGATCCGTCAAAAGATGTCAGGAGGGGATATTCCCGATTAAGGAATTGGATACATGTTTATTCAATCTGTATGTTTAAAAAAAAAATTACTCTAAGTGTATGCTTCTCAATTGTTCTTAAATTTAAAAATGTATTTTATTCTTACCTAATTATTGTTAATCTACTATTATTAGTATTTTTTGAACAACTTGACAACGACGCATATAAAATTCAAAAATCTTACATCACTGTAATAATTTGAATCCCAACTCAAACATGTAAAATATACAGGGTGTTCCATTTAAAAAAATCAAATTTTAAATTGTCAAACTTTTACGCAACACCCTGTATATAAACGAGTATATTAGAAATACGACATTTGTTACGTTGTAAAACTTCTTTTTTTTTATAAATACTACAGTTCGTGAAGTATATTAGTTCTTCCACACTTTTGAATAACACCTATAAGATGTTAAATGAGTCAACCAAGAAGTATTCAGTAGCTGAACACACCTTATATAATTTAAATCAAGACAGTCAATTTGATAATATGAAAATTTTATCAGGAACTTTTCATTATTATGTGCGTTTACAACGAGAAGATGTTGGGATATATCAACATCCATACAACTTCAACAAGCAAGAAGAAAGTCTCTGATTAAATAGGGTTTAGCATCTTGTAATTAAAATCATACAGAATGCTACATCTTAATTTTAACTTTTGGTATGCCTAGATTTTTTGCTTATTTTCCCAGACCTTTACCAAATAAGTATGTATAGTCAGCACATCATTACAAAAATTTAACATACATAGTTAAAATTACATTTAAATGTAAACATTCTGTTTTCGATGTGTCATAATACAATTGCAGCAATTATAAACAATTTTAATTGGTATATCTCGTTTTCAGCTGTGAATGTTTTTATCACCTCCATATGAAGTTTTTTACAACTTTGCATCGATCTTTTATAACGTGATTAAATTTTCTTAAATTTGTGTTTTAATTATACTTTTTTTCATAGTTAGCTTTTATAAAAAGAAAGTTCTGTCAAGGCGATTTAAAATATTTAATCTATTAAAGAATTAGTTATTAATCATTATTAACAAGAATATAACAATTCAATAGTAGGCATTTGAATGACATGATTGCTACAGTAGGCTTTTGCTTAAGATAGCTTCAATTGCAATTTGCTTTTAAATAGACTTTTCCCAAAAAAGATACTTAAAGTATAAAATAAGATATACTCAAACGTAATCATAGATCACGAACGTAACAACAATGTCGCATAACAATTCAAGGAAACATTTTGTATGGAGAAAAAAAGTTAAGCTACAAAAGTTGAAAGTTTGTGACTGTTTTAGAATGTATAATTGAAGGTAAGTTTTGCTATTTTCGTAAATTATATTAATTATCAAAATGATGAATTGAAGACAAGCCTTCTCGTACTTTCAAATATATTTTGATTTGGGAATTTTCAAATCAATAATCAACCATTGACACGTAAGGTATGGAAATGTTTGGTAAGTGCATATACGAGGTAAGTATAATAAGTGTTCATATGTTATTCAACGTTATTAATGGAAAAATTGACTTTACATTTTTTTCGGATGGTGAATTTGATCGCTGTTGAGTAAATTTAACTCCCATCGAGATAATGTAAATTATTAATTGACTTAAATGCTTGTTAATTGTTATTGAAGTATTAGCGTACAATAACTTTTGAAACACAAATAAGTGTTAACAATACATATTTTGGGTTTTTATTTTGAATATTTTACATAAATGTAAACGTTTCGATAACAATTACAGTTATCGTCCTTAGTAAATGGTAATATCTAACAATTACTTGAGATATTGTAACAAATTTATCAAATGTGTGCATTATTTCGATCACGAGCGAGTTTCATAATATAGACGAGTGCGTAATAGAAATTACCAACCGAGTTGTGTACTATGCTTTTACTAGTCCTATAGAGTACACAAGGAGTGGCTTATGAGTAATACGTAACTACCACTTAAAACTCCTATTGTGTTGGGGTCAATATGACCCAATCGCGTTCTTCTAATGTGCATAATTCGTTAATTTATTTAAATATTCCGTTGCCACAGCATGACTTTTATTTCATTACTCTAATAACGGTGTACCTAGATTGATATTAGAAAATTATAATTAGTTTTTTTTAATGCATTTGTTACACTCACTGTGTTTGGGTCTATATGACCCAAATGTGTGGTTTAAATTAGAAGAACGAGAAGCGATTATTACGATTATTATCATAGACGAACGTATTTTATTAGCGACGGCAGCTGCCGTCTTAGGAGAAAATACCTCAGTCATAAAAAAGGAGTTTAGATTTATAAACATGCCCCTAGGGAAGATATTAAAGTATGGTTAGGTCAATACTTCAAACTTCCCTCGAAGATAACCGATTCTACCCGGACATTGACGAGTGCGCCGGCGCACAAGGCCCTAGGCTAGCAGCATTCTCGTTTCTCGTGTGTTTCGCTCGTTAAAGTGTAACTGTCATCGAGTGAGCATTATTATGATGTATTCTCCTGCTTATGAGCCAACATCAGCGGACATTAGAGATTTACTTGTTAATAAACTATTACAACATGCCCGTTCAAGATAATCATGGAAACGATGACGTGGATGAGCTGAATGTATCTCACAACCAAGGTGATGGAGATGATTCACAGAAGAGGAAGAAGAGTGATGAGGTAGAGGAGGACGAGTCTCAAGACCATGATGATGATAGCGACGAATCACGGTTCAAGAAGAAGAAGAAGACCAATAAAGGTTGTTATTAAATAAAAATGAAGTATTGTTGTTTATAATAATAATATATTTTCAAACGCTAAGCTTTCCTTCAATTTTGTCAATAAACTTGTTTTTCCTAACGGTGCTCCTCGTCTTGATTCATGTTTGCAGCTTTACGAGTTTTCGCGTTAGCGTGTTTTCGTTTTACGTGTTTTCGCATTTGTATGTCTTCGCGTTTGCGTGTTTTCGTGATAGCGTTTTTTTTCGTTTGTGTGTTTTTGTGTGAGCGTGTTTTCGTGTTTTCGTTTGTGTGTTTTCGTGTTTGCGTGTTTTTGCGTTAGCGTGTTTTCGCATTAGCGTGTTTTCGTGTTTGCGTGTTTTTTGTGTTGGCGTGTTTTCGCGCTCGTGTGTGTGTGTGTGTGTGTGTGTGTGTGCGCAAGCGTGTGTGTGTGCGTGCGTGTGTGTACGTGCGTACGTACGCGCGTGCGTGCCTGCGTGTGCATGCGGGCGTGCGTGCGTAGGTACGTACGTGCGTGTTTTCGTCTGCTCCTCGTGCTAAAGCAATGATAGTCGATTGTATGTAGTTATAGGCAATATTATGTTGACTAAACGCCATAATTGGAAACGCTGCTTGTTATGCCCAGTCCGTGGAGTTATGTTTAATTAGCTTTTTGACAGATGTATTTATGATAAGGTCAGGCTTGCATATATAGAGGTGAAACTAGCTAGCTAACGTGTTTTGCTGCTACACGCATCACAATATTGAAGATTCTGTTTATGTATTAGAAAATATACTACAGTCTCGAAACAAAATGCAGATAAAATTGAAGGAAATGAATACGGTACAACTTCTGCGAACGAACCCAAAGATTTGAAGAGTGTGCAGCATTTCCAGAGCCATGCTGAAACCAGTTAATTTAGGGATAACCTCATGTCCATGTAATAATAGTGTCTGATAAAACTGTTACGGGTTATTAGCTGCTTTATAGGTTGTTACAATATAATCGTTCAAGGTGAAGACGATGAGTTGAATGTATCTCAAAATCTCGACGATGGTGTTTCTCTCTATAAAATTTCAAATAAATTAGGTTAGATTACGTCACTCTTATTTCAGATTAGAAATTTTAAATCGTTTAGTTAACATTGCTATTAATCTCAACTGGTAAAAATCCATATAACGTGAAGTACATGTGTGTGTGTGTGTGTGTGTGTGTGTGTGTTAGCAAAATTTTTAAAATATTTGTATGTGTTTTGAAAGTAAATTTTATAAGTACAACATAATTGCTAAATACGAGTACAGGTAACCAGGTTTTGTGTATTACTTTCTAAATTAGTTAATGATCGGAATGTAATAGCCAGTTTATATCCAACCATTCACAAATCGTGTTTTGTGAGATTACATGTGGACACGTTGTATAAAAAATATTTCAGTTCAACATATGTCATCATTATTAGAACAACTGAAGGAAAAACACTTCTAAAGGTAAGCGTATATATATATATATATGTGTGTGTGTGTGTGTGTGTGTGTGTGTGTGTGTGTGTGTGTGTGTGTTTTACTTGATATTGCTAACAAAAATGTCGATAAAGATTTTTAAAATGTATTATTACTCTTATAGGATGACGTCATAAGATAAGCTCTACAAATAGTTGGTACGTATTCGTAGATTTTAAACTTGTAGTTATTGCTCATTCGCGTATAATAATAAAACCATTAAAACCTTTTGCCTTTTATTTCCATTATCAGTTTGATATTCTTAAAAACATGTTAATTTAATTTAACTCTATGTTATATATAAGTAATTATTACTTTCCGGTCTTTTTAATGGGGTTTTTATAACAGTTAACGAACACGTTACTATGAAACAATTTTGTGTGTATGTAATTGAACATGCAAATATCTCAGATATAATTTTCCGAATGTATAGGTGGTGTCTGTTTAGAAAGAGAGAATCTGCCTATACATAAAGCATCATTGCATTAGGGTAGAAATTATTATTTCACGTTATATTTAATTAGGCTTTAATGTATTCAGTTTTGAACTGTAATCTGGTTTCCGCAAACTGTAAGACATAATTTTGGTTGATTAATTGATTGAGATTGATCTGTTTGATTTGATCGCGTATGATTTGTTTGAGATTGATTGATTAATTAATTAAGTGATTTGTTTGTGTGTGAGCAAGAGCCGAAAGAGAGAGAAAGGGAGAGAGAGAAACGAGATAGAGCAAGAGAGAGGTGTGCATTATCAACTTCTATTATAGAAAACGTTCATTAGTCTATACGCCACTAAATGGCACTAAAATCAATTTTAACTCAAAGGGGCCAGCGCGTTACAAGACTAAGGTCTCCTTATTAGAATACAATTTTGTATGCCGGGGCGAAGGCCTACAGCTGTAAGATTAAGTTAGAACCACATACAATTGCACCAAGCTGGCCACGATAGGGGCTAAGCTCTACACTTGTCTTATAAGGTTAGGGTTCCCATACCATCTCCAGTCAGGTGGCGAAGACCCGAGAACAAGTTGCGAAGCCCTACACGTGTCTTACAAGAACCTCCTTATTAGAAATACAATGTATAAATAAATTTCTCGTATAGGTAAAAGATCATCCGAACGTACCCAATAACATATGACCATTTTAAAACAATAGGATCGATAATTTTAATATTTTATTAGGGTAATTATGAAATTTCCACATTGTATGCGTGTGCGTTTGCCTAACCTCCAGGGGTACTGCTCTTAATATAGCCAAAAGGACCTTAATTAGATGACCATCAAAAAATAACCCTAAGACCAACCCCAAGTCCAAGACCAGCCCCTACATCTGCCTCTCACGTGAGCAAGTACAAAAATTGCTGTCAAAAAGGCTCTAATTAGGGTTGAAAATTCCATCAAGAGTTGACCCTCGAAAAGAAACCATAGGGGTAGAAAAAACGCGTCCTATACGTGAGCTATCATAAAATAGGGGTGAAAAAACACGTCCTACACGTGAGCGAGTAAAAAATAATTAGGGTTGAAAAAGGAAAAAAGGGGTGGAAAATACGGTCCCCCACGCAGGTGTATAAAAAGTAGTGGGGAAGTTGTCCCAGTGGGCGGGGCTTGTGACGTAAAAAAGTGGAGGGGATAGTGTCGGCCTTCTACTTGCCAGAGTCATTTATTTTGTGACGTAGTTTAATATACTGGCCACACTTTTGTTTTTGTATCAGGGATTTTACTATCAGTGTTTTCCGGTATCTTAAATATCTGTTACTTTTATATTTTTTAATTCTTGCTTATGACATGCACAAGTGATAACAAATATCAGAATAACCTAAATTTAAGACCGTTTTTATATAGCATTAAAAAAACATGTAAACTTATGTACCTTAGGTAATAAAAATTCTACATTTGGTGCTTTTGATATAAATGTATTCTTGATGACTTCAGGAGTTAAGATTTTTTATTTTTTCGCCTTGTATCCTTCTGATTGTCTTATTAAAAATGCCTTTAATTTGGAATAATTTGCTATATTAATGTCGTGTTTAATAGAAATTACACTCCAATAGAATGAGGGCACTTGAGTCTAATTAAGACTTCTTAATTAAAAGTGGTAGGGCAGGGGGTGTAGTGAAGGGGAGGGGTCGGATTCTTTTCATGCACTATTTTCAATCCCTTGATGGCATTTTCAACCACCGACGGCGTATTTAAGCCACTTATTTTAATCATAAGTCATAATTACTTGTTCGCGGGTCTTCACCCCCTGCTCAAGTCCCCTTATTAATTATGAGTCATAATTAAAAGTACTGGATCAAATCAATCAATCAAACCAAATCAATCAAGTCAATTAATAAATCAAGCAATCAGATCAATTAACCAAATCAAATCAATCAAATCAATCTCAATCAAATCAATCAAATCGATCAAATCGATCAAGTCGATCAAATCGTTCTAATCGATCAAATCAATCAGATCATAACTTACAGCTTGCAAAAACCAACTTTCAACTCAGAAATACTGGTTTGGTTTAACTTACAACTTAAAAAAACAATTTTCATTTCAAAAATAGTGTTGTATTTAATTTATTTACAGCTTGCAAAAACAAATTTTTAATTAAAAAATAGCGCTTTGATTTAACGATTTGTTTAACTTACAACTTGTAAAAACCAACTAAACAAACCCAAACACAAACACACACCGCGCGCACACGCTCGCATGCGCACGCACGGGCGCTCACGCGCGTGCGCACGCACGCACACACGCACGCACACACACACACACGCACGCACGCACGCACGCACGCACACATACACACACACACACACACACACACACACCACACACACACCACACACCACACACCACACACCACACACCACACACCACACACCACACACCTCCTAGCTATTATCATAACGTTTACACTACCACCTTCTACTACAGCTTTATCTCGTAACATCCTAAGCTTAAAAAATACAGGAAAATACGAGATAGTGGTGTGTTGGGACAATGCTGTTCCGACCAGTTATAAAATGTAAATTCACGGACGGCACTACCACTGTATTTCTTTGCCTAAATTTATTGTTTTTAAATTACTAAGTATTAGACTTTACCGAGCACATATCTGAATTTTAAGCCAACGTTAACAAATCAGTATATTAATGCCTATTGCGATTAAATTGAAAATTTTCTATTTTTTTATACAAAAAATTTTTCAAATTTTCATCTGAAACCTAGTTTCCGAAAATTGACCTTCTTTTTATCTTTTTTAGCTAAAATATAAGTATTTTAATGCAGTTTTTCAGTATTCACCCTGCAAAAAAACATGTAGTTATTATTTTTTTAGGCATGCAGTAACAACTTTCTTCTCATTTAACGGACTGTGCACCTTTAATTGTTTCCCACATGCGCATTCGGTTTATAAATTGGACACCTTGTATATTACGTATTGAAATACCAACGATGTCTAGAACAATAGTATCCGTGGCAATTTTCAATGAACGGTTAACCAAGTTCAATTTCCGTTATGATAAAATCTAAACACCCGAGCGCCGCGGGTTCAAACCTGGCCGAGGTATCCGTTTTTCTAAAATGGAGAAAAACCAAAGCACTCCTTCTCGGATAGGAAGAAAAACTGTAGGTGGAAATACGACGTGACAAGTTAAAGATCCCTTACGAAAGATAGAATTCCCTGAGTAGGGCAAGATTCTAGTGACGGGTAGCGCTAATAATAATCATTAGTAGTTGATATACGGATGTCTGACATTTCCGTTTGGATCTAGATATCGGCCCAAAAATTAAAAAAAAAAAGGTCTAAAATCGTATCTTCTATTCAAAACTTGGTTCACAAAATATATGAAAATCTGTTTTAAATAACAATTTAGCTCGTCGTCGGAAGATACTAATTGGTTTTGGAGATACTTTAAATTTAAACAAAACTAAAGTCAAATAAATTAGGAATAAACTATGAAAACACACTTAATAGACAGTTGGTTTTGTAATCTGCGATATCGAAGTATTTACAATTAACATTATAGAAAGACTGACGATGCATGACTTTACCGATTTAGTTCTAAGATTATCTATCTCTGTAGGACGTCGATATTTAGAAAACGTTACGGCGAACGTACACATATATTTAAGCATTCTGCACACTAACTATAAGTTTACACAAATCTAAATACAAAATAATATCATTGTTGAAAGAAGTTTAAATTACAACCTCTTTTTCAAATTATTCCAGTATTTGCGTGCTTGAAACTATACTATTTAGAAATATATTAAATCCTTATAACAAAGTATAATTTTTACGTGCAATAAAACTTTTATTTATATCTCATATATGGTTCAATTCCGCACGGTAACTGTAATTTTTGTAAAGTTAAAGTGGCATTCAACGATATAATTGTCTATTAAGTCTAGCATCTGTATTGCACTCTAGAGCTGTTCTGGGTATAAAAATCAGAAAAAACCACATTAGTACGAGTCACTAACTTGGCAAAATGCAGTATTAAAATAGAACGTTTGTACAATGTTTAGGGCTACATATAATATTGACTTTATATTAAATATATGTGAATTTTTTGAATGCAACTTACAAGTGATAGAACACGGTCATATATTTAATTATCTTCGTTTGGTTAGCAATCCTTGAATAAAATTCACAGTTAATTTGTCCGTCCGAATGTGTAAATATGAAGTGACGTCAATGTGTCATTATAGCATATTTATAATTTTATTCCCACACATTCAATGACACACTAAATACATTGAAACATTTATATGTTTAGCAGCGAGTGCGCCATTTCTGAAAAAATCCTGGCACTAAATCATCATGTAGTTGAGGATATAAATTGCTAAATTTTCTTACTATATTTAAACTCTAAAGGTTGGTTTTACGTACAAAATCAATACAATCTACAAGTAAATATGTAGCAGTATTTGATGCTAAATTTAGAATTCTCTACAAGCGCTTTTTACAAGAAAGTTCAATATTTTTACACGCCCACTTGGACTTTTTGTTGAATTGAAAAATCGAAATTTACATCTACAATATCTTCCCTTCAAACCCTACCCAATAAATACAACTTTTCATTTTCGAAAGCTTGCAAAGATTAGGCACAAATGAAAGAAGTATACAAAGAAAAATGTGTGTACGCGCGTGCGCTTATGTATATGTATTATATATATATATATATATATATATATATATATATATATATATATATATATATATATATTATTTACAACGTGTTCAAGATAAGGAGGGCCAGTACAGGGATCTCGAGAATCGTAAAAGATACGAAGTCGGTTAAATGGGAAGAAAGTTGCGCATTTTGGTGCTTAACAAAATGCTTTTTTGAAATCTAAAAAATTTCGATTGGTTCCGGAGATATCCGCAAAAAACCGAAAGTTTGCAAAATCGTTTTAATTTTTTACTGGGTTTGTTTCAAGAGGAATTTTAAAATAAGTGGTACTTTTTCATAGCCACTTTTTCCCCTCTACAAGACGGCGTTATTGAATTTTAAATCCGACGTTTCGTCGTTGACCGACCATCATCAACTTAATTTTTTTAAATACGGCTCTGATTTTATAATATTAAATTGTTAAAGCTCTTTCAATTCTGAATTCAACAATGCACCACACTTCACGGTTTAGATATGTTTTAGACCTTATTTGAGTATTATTAAAAGTTTTACTCGAATCGAAGCTGCCTTGTAAAATCTCTCATAAATTTAATTATTTCAGCTGTTAATTTATCAAAAAATCACTTTTTTTTGAGGTTTACAAATAAATTAGTTATTAACAATAGTTTTTACAATAATAAGTATTTACAACAAAGGATATTACAAAAATAACAACGAAAATAGTATCAAAGAGTAGAATTTAAGTTCATAGAAAATGTTCGAAATGATTGCCCTCATTCTCTAAACATAAATAGCATCTCATAATATATAGTTATGAGTCATAACTGTAGCTTCTAAAACATTAATCAGCATAACTGGTGTTATACTTTGAAAAGCTTGAAGCATCAATCTTCTGAGTTCTTGTTCTGTTTCAAAGTTCTCCTTATAAACATAATTTTCGACATATCCCCAAACAAAGAAATCTAATGGTGAAATGTCGGGTGAACGTGCTGGCCATGGCGTTTCAGAATACGTGCATATAAGTTTTCCTGAAAATTTATTTAAAAGGTACTCATTAACAGTCCTTGAATTATGTGCAGGCGCACCGTCCTGTTGGAACCAATGGTTGCGAATTTCTGCTAGAGGTAAATTATCCAGGGCTTCTTCCAAGTCATTTTGTAGTAAATTGAGGTAATGCTCAGAGTTTAAATTATGATGGTAAAAAAATGGTCCCATAATTCGTGTTCCCACAATTCCGGCCCACCTATTGAATCCAAAACGATCTTGCTTCTTTAAGTAAATGTGGGTTTTCTGTGGCCCAGTAATGAATATTTCGTCTATTAAAAATCCCATTTCTAGTCACCATGCTCTCATCAGACCATATTTTCTGATAAGGAAAAGCTTCATTTTCATGACATTCTCGTGTGTACCATTCACAGAATGTTCGACGCCTTTCTGCATCACCTTCTTGACAAATTCTGTATTTGTATGGATGAAATTTTTGTTTTTTTAAAATAAATTGTGCTGTCGATTTCGCCACACCAACGTTTTGTTCAATTTTCCGAGTTGATATTCCGCGGTTCTCAATAACTGATAATAATACTTTCCTCCCATTTAACCGACTTCGTATCTTTTACGGTTCTCGAGATCCCTGTACTGGCCCTCCTTATCTTGGACACGTTGTATATATATATATATATATATATATATATATATATATATATATAATATACACAGGGTGTGGACGGCAAATAACTTAAAAAGTATTAAGAGATAGAGAAAAACTTTCTTCATAAAAATTGTACAGTTTTTCGAGATGCACACTCGGAAAATATTAGTCAGTATACAGGGTCGTCCAAAAACGTGACATACCAAACATATAATTTTTAAATGAAACGCCATGTATATTTTTCTATTTCTAAATTCGGCTTTTTTTCGTGATTCTAAAAGTATACGATTGTCATACCTTATATGGAATGGAATAGATATGACCATTTTTTATTGCAATTAAAGGTTAATTTAGTTAATTATAATTTCAACAATTGAAAATAAACAATAGTTCTGATTATGTAACAAAATAGTACATATGCTCTATTTTTCAAAATTACTTTCAAATTTTGAGATATCTTTATTTTTTTATACATGGTGAACAAGAATATCTATTTTAAAATTTCTCAATTTTTTCAAATAAAACACCCTGTATATTATTTATTATTTGGAATCCGCTATCTTTCGTGATTCTAAAAATGTATGCTTTTGATAATTTATACTGTAGGAATCAGAAGTTATACCATTATTTTATGGAAATTGCGGTAAGTGGAATATTAATACATGTTAAATTGTTTCAAGTTTTAAACAGAATCTCCACTTGTCGTACCAAACGGGCGCAATCCACATTTTTCTACACGGCTTCTAAACTCTGGAATGATCTCCCTAGTTCCTGTTTTCCTCTCACTTATGATATGAGAAAATTTAAGGTAGCTGTTCATAGGCATCTATTGGCAATTCATTATCCCTCTGTCCATCCTCCTAAGTGTTCCTGAGTGCTTTAGCACGATAGGCCTTATTTAGCCTGTTCAGGTCCACAATCATAAAAAAAAAAAAAAGAATTCCTGGTATGCATGTACAGAATCGATTAAACAACTCTGAAAGAAACGGACTTTAATTGAAATAAACAAGTTAAATCCAAAATGAAACCTTGCACTATAAATTTAAAATAAAGTCGTTACTAAAATAAACTTTTGTTGCACAAATCAAGCTTAAGTGATTAATTGAACTAATCGAAATTAGGTACTAAGTAAAAAAAAATTTGAAAAAGGAATAGCAATAAATTAGGTGTACTTATAACTACTGAAGCAAGTGTTCAAAAAGTCTTCCGCGTTGTAGCAAACATTTGTTGATGCATATAGAAAATTATTCCTTGACACGTTAAAGTACAACTGGCGTTATGGATGCGAATACATTACGAATGCGCATTTTCATATAATCTTTTGTTGTTGAGATTTCTTTGTATACAATTTCTTTCAGGTGTCCCCATAAAAAGAAAACCAGCTTGCTGGCCAGTTCATAGCGCCTCCTCGACCTATCCACCTTCCAGGAAATTGTTGATTCAGGCATTCTTTAACGTTTCTAGCAAAATGAGGGGGAGCACCATCTTGCTGGAACCACATGTCTTCGGCAATATGCACCGGAACATGTTGAAGAAGAGCAAAAGTTGAGTACTTAAAAACTCATAGTAAAGAGCACCATTCAAATTATTTTAAAAAAAAATAGGGTCCAATAAGGTTTCCATCTAAAATTCCAGCCCATACGTTGAGAGATCATTTATACTGGCTGCCTGTCTTCATCATAATATGTGGGTTGTGGTCGGAGTAATAACAGAAATTATGCTTATTCACAGTTCCATTTTTATAGAATGGTGCTTCGTCGGAAAACATTACTTTTGGTAAAAAATTAACCTGATCGACAAGCTGGTCTTGTGTCCACTGTGTAAACATTTTTTTTTTTGATAATCAGTATCCAAAAGCTCCTGGTGAAGTTAGGGTGAAACTTATTTTAATTATTCTTAGAATTAGTAATACACATTTTCTACAGAATGAGTATTATTCTATTTAGTGAAAAAAAATTACCGTGTAGTTTTTAATTAATATTCATTAGATTTTACCTGTATAAATTTAACTCAAATAGTGAAATAATGTAAAGATAGATAGTGCCACCGGCAACAGCAAATGTTAATTTTCGGTAAAAACATTTAAATAAACTTACACTTGCTTAAAATTAAAATTAAAAGCAAAATTATATTAAATATCAATATTTATTTATAACTGAAGACGTCATTTGTGATGACAACGTTTTGCTTCTATAAACAGCACAGTTAATAAGAAGAACACACGATACTGGTCTTCAACAAATCCTAACTGGTATCTAGAAGGACACACCCAATACCGAAAGTTAATGTGTGGGCAGGAATGATGAGAAACCAGATTTTCGAACCTTATTTTTTTTAGGGTAAATTTAACGGCCGAGGTTTATCTAAATTTTCTACGATTTGCGGTAGTTCCTGCATTAGCTGTTTTATACCCAAATGAAGACGATCCGGAAGTATCCCACGACAGAATGTGGTTTCAGCAAGACGGGGCCCCTCCACATTTTGGGACTAATGTCCCAGTACCAGTACCTTAATGATACCTTTCCAAATCGTTAGATAGGCAGAACAGGTCAAGTAGAATGGGCAGCTCGGTCACTAGATTTAAGTCCGCTGCATTTATTCATTTCGGGCGACCTTAAAAGTAAGGTTTACGTAAATAGGACCGGGAGATATTGAGAGCTTTAAAAATCGCATTCGTACAGAGATGAGGGCCATCACACCTGAAGTTGTTGCAAATGCAATTGATGAATTTCAATGTAGAATTTATCACTGCCAGACTGTGAATGGTGCTCAATTTCATCATTCATCAAAGTGAAAACAGGGGTTTCGTTGTTATTAAAACCCCGGTAGCTAGGATTAGTCTATTAATTTAATTCATTAATTTTTTTAACTGTAAGACAGTAAATTCTAAATATAATGAGATTACATTTAAACTACTTATATTAATGGAATGTGAGCCTACAATATCGCAAGGATTCACACATATTAAAGCAACTTGATTAATATTGATTTATTATAAGTTTTGTTATGAACGAATAAGTTCAAAATATGTAATTAAAAATTATATATATATATATATATATATATATATATATATATATATATATAGTGTAAATAAATAAGTCCGAAAGATTTTAAGGGGATCTATAGTCAAAAATAGGAAAAAAAGTTTATATGGCTGAAAGTGCTTAGATTTTGATGTACAAGGTGTTAAAATTTAGTTAGTTGTGCCGCTGCTTACAGAGGGCGCTACCTGTTAGGGTATGCTTACATTAAATTGGCAACACTGTCTGTTGGCATTTTGTACACCTACGTTTGTTTCCACATCAATTTTGAGCAAGAAAGGTATACCTTTCATATAAACCGTTTTCGAGATATTGGTTGTTGAAAAGTTACGTGCCCACCACTTTTCAAATATTCGTAGGTAAGAGTTTTAAGGTAGTAAACTAACCAAACGAAATATTTTTTTTCACTACACGAGTTGGCTTACAAACTTATAATAAATAACTATGCCAAAGAAAAAGGAACTAATACTATTAAAAACTAGTAATAATTACAATAAATGTTGAAAATGGCCACCTTCAGCTGTTACACATGAGTCTACACGTCGGCGCATTGATCTGCGTAACCGATCAAATATTCCCGGAGTATCTTGAATAACCCTACATGAAACAATAATTCGGTTTCTTAAGTCTTCTATATCTTGAATGGGAGTCTTATACACCAAAGTTTTTAAATGGTTCCAAGTAGAAAAATCTAATTTAAATCCGGGGATCGAGCTTGTCAAAACTGAGATCCCGCTCGACCTATCCAGCGATTTGGACATGTTCCATTTAAAAACTGGTACGCTCGTATACTGAAATGGGCGGGGTCCCATCATGCATAAACCACGTTGCCCCTCTGACACCTAAATGAACAACGTCAAGGAGTGCTGGAAGATCTTCTAAAAATTGGCTGTACAAAGTGGCAGAAAACAAAAATGGTTGAAAGATAACTAACAACAAATAATTTATAAATACAAAATATCAGCTTGACAGCCGCCTACTAGTTGAGTTACAGCTTGAATAGTTTTCTGCCCTATGCCAATCATGCCATTACCTGATTGTAAATATATTTTGCTCACAAAGCGTTATTTTTACGATAAAATTACGACAGACTTTTTATGTTTGGAGTTAATTGATCAATCTATAAATAATTTTAATACGCAAGGTGCGAATAAGAAAAAAAAGTTAAGAACGGAAATCGTTTTTGGAAATTTTCGGGCAGCTTTTTCCGTCTCTTTTAATTGTAGGGGAAACCCAGCGAACTGTTTATTAAGTGTTCCTTCGACAGCAGGAAATCTCTACTTAATTTCATATCTGCAGTGATTTTTGGTTTTTAATAAAATAAAAATGCATTTCTGGCGTCTTTTTTTATGAATAAACACTAAGATATAAACATGTCAATTTGTGTAATGAAAAAGATATTAAAAATATTTTGTTTGGCTTTCCCTAGTTTACTACCTTAAAACTTAATATTTGAAAAAGTGGTGGGCACGTAACTTTTCAACAACCAATATCTCGAAACCGGTTGATCTGAAAGGTAACCACCAAGTATACCTTCCTTGCTCAAAATTGATGTGGAAACAAACGTAGGTGCACAAGATGGCAACATACAGAGTGGCAAAAATTTAGGGCCAATTTAATGTATGCATACCCTGACAGGTAGCGCCCTCTGTCAAAATTAATAACAGATTTAGGTTTCTCATTCTCCAAAACCCCGACGTTCCAAATTTCATGCGCTTTATTCAAATTTGCTCGGAAAATATCTGTAAAAAAGTAAAGATTTTAACACCTTGTAGATCGAAATCTAAGCATCTAAATATATATATATATATATATATATATATATATATATATACTGTACTGATATATACCCCCTCTCTATATTTTTTTTTATTAAAACGTATTCTATAATTTATAATTACTTAGTTTAATATTTAAATTATTTTATTTAATTATCGGCTAAGACTCTTAATATTGATAATATATTCGTCGGTAGAACAATATTGGTAGAACATGAGACTCATCAACAGGGGATAGGGATCAAAATTTAGAAGGAACTCTATTTTAATTTTATAAAATAAATGATTATGAATTTGAATTATATTGCTTGTTTGAATACAATAATCATAGTTAATATGATTAACGCACATTGAGATAATGTCCTATTATTTCTATATTATATAAATTGATTAAGTAAATTGAATTATAATTTTTAATTCGCATTAATACCTGTTACACCCTGTATACGTGGGCATGCGCTGTGAATACGCAAACATATGATTCGACTACAACTAAAAGTGAAATTCGACATACAAGTAAGTATACCTACGTTTGAATAAACAACAATTAATACAAAACATGTAAATTTTTAGAACAAATAACATTCCCTTTGGACATGCATACCTGTTGTTGCACATCATGGTTATTACAAAGGATTGAAATTATGAACATAACAATAAAGTACGTATGAATGTCAACAATAAGGTACTCACATACAATGTCCTCCTTTTGTGGGTTACTGCTGCTGAAGTTGATTGAAGACAACAGTTCCTGCGAACTGCAACTCTGCTCCTCAAACATCCAAATTTTCTTTTAAATGAACAGCTTATTCATTTAGGTAAGTTTCACTATTGTTATTAGAATATTAACGAATCTTTATTTTTAGGCTCATCACTTCTTTTTAAATTAACTTCAAAATAAATTTTGAAAAGCATGGATCGTTGAAGGTTGTTGTAAATTAAACACACTTTTAATAAACAAGGTGTATAATGATAAAAGAACGAAGACAACACAATTAAATATCCATACCAACATTTACAATGTAAATTTAAGAGCGAACAAAGTCGAAACTGCGGAAATATTTTTATAACTAATCGAAAACTTCCGATTTGAAATTTTTAAAAGGTAAACTAACCTTAATTTAATTATTTTTCGACAAAAGACTATCACTTGTTTTGTTAACACTTCCGATACTAAATCGCACTTTATTAAATTCCCGAAGTGACGTTAATTTGTTTTAAAAATTATTTTCAAAAAAATTTGGTAACAGCTTAATTTGGCAAGTTGTTGCAAAAGATGAAAATCAAGAGAGTTTGTGAAGCTATTGCACTTGTATTTATATGATTGTACTCGACAACCAAATCATCGAATGTTTTCTATAGTTACGAAGAATATTCCCTGAATTCTGATTGGCTACTGTAATTTTCACATTACGATAATTCATTAAAGCCCTATAACTTTCGCCCCATTTAACATTTCTTAAATCTAAAAACATTTCCATAATCTACATAATTTTATCTATAATTTGAAACCAAACACGGACTAATTCCTACACTTAATAACTACGTTAATTTTTACACTTATTTATTGAATTTACACTAATTGTATTAATTTTACAGGCCTGGAAACTACTTCTACATGAATAGGGGATGCTACTACACCCAAATATCCATCTTAAACATGCCTACGGCCAATTTGAGAGGAAAATTATTTAAATTCTACCAATACTCTTAAAAACTAAAATTAACAAAAATGGACATTAATATAAGGAATTATAACATAAAATTGAGGCTACCTTACTATTTTTGCCTCTACTAATTTATTTTATATAAACTGTCTCAATTTAAAATACTTTTTACAAAAATTTATATGTGAGGATATAACATAACCTCATTTTGTTTTTATAATTTTAATGTTAAATTTCCCACTTTTAAACACAATAACTGTTAATGTAAGTGTTTAAACTTAATGTTCAAGTCACAAATTAATTTATTTTACCACTTTCGTAGGTTCAATAGGTCTTCTACGACTAGTGTCGGAATGTTGTCAATCACTAGTTTAAGGTCATAAATTGTTGATTACACACAATAATCCCAGAGCTGCTGCTGGAATCATGTTTTATAGTTACTCACTAATGTGCTTAATCTGTTTTTTCATCATTTTTGCACTAATATGAGTTAAACGCACAAATACGATTGTTTTCACTAATCTTGGCTGCGTACATGTGAATTGCGACATTGATACCAGCCTAAATCTAGTTTTAACATTATTTCTGTCAACCACAACCTGTATTACATGTCGTCAGGGAATATTGTTTTAAATAAACTTACAAAACTAAATGAAAACTTGAATTAACTCAAAACGAAAACAAACATATCCTATACTTCAATGTACTGTGCTGTCGATTACTTATTTTAACATTATTAAAATTATATTAAGAAATATTTAATTTTTTTTTTAAACATCTCAATGTTTATCAATCATTCTTATCTAGAATTATTTAATGAAATGTACCATTTCGCACTAACTAAAGAAAAACTTTACTATGCAAATTACATAGCTACTTGCACGTAATTTGAATCATCTCAACATATATATATATATATATATATATATATATATATATATATATATATATATATATATTACTTTTCAATTACTTGCTTTTTTATTGAATCGAAGGCGGGAATGTACCAACTATAATTGAAAAATCGGTTACCTGGCAAAGAACAGTATTTTTCATGAGAGAAACAAATTAGTATAAAACTTGGGTGTTAACGAATATGAGCTACCTACATATTTAATAAACGGAAGTCCATGGCATAGCAACCTGATAAAATTATTTTTTTAAATGTCATGCAATATAAATATCAATTAAGAGTAAATAATTTCATACATCATCAAAAGAATTTGCAATCACCAATATATTAATTAAAAAAATTACTTTCTTTACGTTAGAAATGTCCTGGTTTGCATTTCGGCATTAATTAAGACCTTGTATTTTTTTGTATATTGCGGTTTTATCACCTATAAAATTGTAATTTGCTGTATTTGGTGTTTAAACGGCTAAGTCAGTTAGCATAACCATGTTAATAAGTATAATTATGATAGTATCTAAAATAGTTATTCAAATTACAAGTTAAACTTATGCATGTATAACCATGAATATTAACAGTATTTCCATAAAAGTAAATAAAATTTTGCGTAAAAATAAACATTTTCACATAGTGCAAGGCTAGTAGTACCTTTACAGTGACCTTTAAGCCATTTCAGCAAAAAATTAATTTTAGAGTTGAATACATATATGTGATATAATTAATATATAATACTTTTAGAAGGGTAGTAAACAAAAAGTACTTTATTTTAATTTTAATGAGACACCCAATGTATTTACACACTGGAATTGTACTTATTTTCCCCATTGTTTTGAAATGGTATATTAATAATAAATTATACTAAGTGTATCAAGAGTGATTACCATTTTTGTATTCAACTCGCTTCTATTTCAATGTTCTCTGTAAGGTGTAAGAAACAAGCTAGTGTCTGTAGGAATTAGTAATCTACACCAGCTGTAAAATTGAGAGAAATTAAGTAAGGTTTTCTTATTATGCAGGGTGTCCCAGAAATAGTGGAAAATCTCCCGGATCTAGGCAGATCTAGTACAAATAAGGGCATACGTTTTTATAAAAAAATTTCCTCCGAGGTTTCCCTACGTAAGATATACGCTCTTGAAGTTGAGCGTTAAAAAGTGAATTTTCGTTACAACTTTTTCACTGCAATACATTTAAATACTTTTTGGGCAAATGTCACGGTATTTGAAGCGCTATGGACCCGTCTATTTAAATGTTCAGTGCAGAGGGGCACGGTTGTGTTTAAATAAAACGCTATTTACAAGCACAATAATCTGGAGTGTATCTAAACCTAAAGGTGGAAAAATCAAAGAAGAACTTTTATAAGAAATATGGCTAATTATCAACACGACTCAGAAAGTCACATTGTTTAAAATCTTTAATATTCAAATACTAAATTATTTTTTTAAGGGCGAGGGGCTGAACACTGTCAAGTTCGTAAATCTGAAAGCCAATCGTAAGCTGTTTTTTATATTTTTAAAGTGAAAGTCTCATTTCTCAGTTTTTTATTACGTAAAATAGATTTACTTATTTGATTTCAGTAACGAATAGTAGTCACAATTTTTGTTTGCAAGTTAATAGTAATTAATTAATAGTAGGTAATAGCCAACACAAGTTGGCTGTTCATGTAGAAACAGATGCATTATCTGTCAACTCGCCACAGTTAGATTAAACAATAGTATAGGTATTAGAATAGGTATTTTTTTCAAATTTAAGAGCTGCATTTAATTTGGTGATTGGTGAGAAATGAACTACACGAATACTGTATATGCGGATAGCGCATTTGATGTATAGAATGACTTCTAGTAATGCATTAATAGAAAGAAGACTGTACCAACAAAGATTCCCTAACCGAAGGGTTCCTAATAGCAAAACTTTTGAACGTGTAGATCGACGACTGAGGGAAACTGATAAGATCAGCTTGATTAATAATTTTGAACCACAGAAAATTTGTGCGCTATTCTAGGTCAGTTTGCACCAAATAATGCAAATAAGGGCACTTCGCGGACAACACATTCCCCAGAAGTGGAGGAAGACTTTTTGAATGCAGCTGCTGCTGATCAAGCATCAGGCCACTATCTTTAGGAATGAACGTTTCAAAATCAACCATTGGAAGGATTTTTAGGGAACAACTGCTTCATTCGTACTATTTTCAAACAATACATGCCCTTAGTCCAGCCCATTTTCCCGCCAGGTTGCGATTTTCACACTGGTTTTTAGAACAATTTGAACGAAATCCGGTGTTTACTCGTTTAATATTGTACACGGATGAAACAGGTTTTGGAAGAAATGGAGTAATAAATTTACATAATTTACACGTTTGGGATGAAGAGAATCCACATACGACGATTCAAACGCGTCATCAAAGACAGTTTCAGATTAATGTGCGGGCTGGAATTATTGGCCCGCATTTGGTAGGTCCATTCGTTTTGCCACCTCGGCTAAATGAATAATATTACTGCGAGTTTCTTCAAAATCAGTTGCCCGAGCTCTTAGAAGATGTGGATACCGGAACCAGGCAAAATATGTGGTTCATGCACGACGGAGCGCTCCCACATTGTAATTTGTTGGTCAGGGAGCATTAAAATGATGTCTACCCAAATCAGTGGATAGGTCATGGTAGACCCTGTTGCTTGGCCCCCTAGGTCACCTGACCTGACTCCTGCAGAATTTTTCTGTGGGGTCATTTAAAAAATGTAGTATAAGCAACACCGGTAGACACACAAGAAGAGCTCCTTGACCGGATAATGTTTCATTTCGGTCAAATCAGAGAAGACAATAAAGACTTTGGAGAGCCCAACAATGTTCAGTTCGTTGCGCACGAATGTGCATTAAGAACGGGGGTGCTCATGTTGAGCATTTTGTTCTAAAATTTTAGAATCAGTTTCTGATATTTATTGTTAGTTTTCTTTAGTTTTAGGGATCGATTTGTTCCAGATTTTTGTTTCTGTAAATAATGTTTTGATATTTTGCCATATTTAATATACATTCTTAGAACAAATATTCTTCTTTTCTTGTTTGATTTTGGTTTTATCTAGTTTTAGGGTTTAGATTAATTCCAAATCATAGTTCCTACAATAAATGTTTTGTGTTAAACAGCCAACTCGATTTCTGTACTGTTAATAGAGCGAATTAAAATCACCATCGTCATCTTTAATTGCGGTTATCTTCGAAACGGTTAGTTTTAGCGAAATTAAACTAGTATACCTTTTTGACGTAAAAAAGGACAAACATTAAGAACTTCACTTGGAGAAAGTGAAAAAGCTGTCTAAAAAATGCCCCCCCTCCCTAAAGCGTCACTGAACATTTACATAGACGGCTCCAATGGGCTCAAATGGCTTGGCTTTTGCTTAAAAATTATTAAAATCTATTGAGCAGTAAAAAACTTATAGCAAAAATTCCATTTTTAACACTCAACTTCGTAGGAAGGCATCGGAGGAATTTTTTTACAGAATATGGGAAACCCTGCACTTGAAGTTAAAATTTAATCTTTGATTGGGTGTGAAATTGCAATGTTTTACTAAATTAAGATAATGAATTCAGGATAAAATTTTCTTTTTTTGTATATTTGCTTGTTGCACATGTTTATTGACACGGAACCGATTAGTCGTCGGACGTAATTTTGATTCGTTCAATGCGCGTGTTTCTTTAAGGCTTAAGGCTTAATTAGTGTAGGATCTTTTTTGTGGACTTCGTGGCGGTAACTACTTGTGAATGCCGAATCCTAAAGCACGATGAATATTTTTAAACTAATAATTAATGAACCAATTGAATTTCAGCTTTCCAATTGATTTGTTATCGTATTGCAAATTGTGGAGATTAATAATCGGTTGAGACAGTACAAAAAGCATACCCAATTGAGTTTTAATGTATTATTAGTAACGCGTTAGTACTGTATAATTTCTTAAATTGATTTTTTAAATTGTGTTAATTTTAAAATTTAAGATTAAAATTTATATAGGGTTATGATAGCAACTAATGCTTGTGCTTATGAATTGACATGGGCGATAACAACTCCCAGCCAAGTATATATTAAATCGGAAAACAGTGAAATTAAATTCAAGGAGTGAGGATAGCGAATAAATACAGGTGAAAAGCAATAGTTTAAACAACAGATCAGGGAAGAGTAGAGTTTAAGAAGATAAAAACGGAAGTTGAAAATTCATGTACCGATAACGGTGAATCGCAGTCGCGGAGTGTAAACAGAGTGCAGCGCCGCACTTAGAGCTTTTGCAGCGGCAAGAAGTGAACGACGGCCTGCGAGTAGAAGATCCGGACCGGTTCCTTTATCGTGCCAATTAAATTTAATTATTAGAAACAACTAAAAGTCAATTGAAATAAGTAATAAATAATAATTAATAAATAACGATAAAGAAGTAGTAAGCCGGAAACTGAAGAAGAACCCAATAGCATGATGGGAATGCTACTAAAAATAAATGATAAACTGGACAAACTGGACAACATAGAGAAATGTAATCAAACATTAGAGGACGAAGCAGATATACTTCAAAAAGAGATAAATGAAAGTGAAAAATTGAAGAAAGACAACGAACAACTAAAACTAAGAAACCCAAGACAAGAAGAAAAAATAGAAAATCTAGAGAGAGAAATAAGGACAGATTAATGTACATGGAGTAATTGAAACAAACAAAGAAGAGGACCTGGGAATATCAATAAACATGGAAGAAGATATCCAAGAAATAAGAAGATTGGGAAAGAAACAACTAAGTAATATAAGGTCAATAATAATGGAATTAGAGGTCAAAAATAAAAGAATGGAGATACTAAAAGCAACTAACAAGCTTAAAGGAACGGAAATATACATGGAGGAAGATTATACCAAGGTAATTCTGGAACAGCGTAAGGAAGTAGTAGGATACATGAAGCAGTATAGAGGAAAGGGCCACCAAGACATATTAAGATGGAGAAACAGTATCACTCGCAAGACTATGACAAGTAGAGAGACAGAAGGTCAAGGAAAGCACACAAGAGCAGAGGGAGGAAGATGAAACGCCAACAAGAGAGATGGGGCGAGGAGAACCAGGGAACCCGACGGAATCAGAAAGAGGGCACGTTAGGAAGAAAACCAAGAAAAAAGGGAGAACATTGAGTCAAAGACTCTCCAAAAGGCGACAGCGAAGAGACCTTAAGAGATAAACTTCTCAAGATCACAAAAACGACTCACTATACAATAAACTAATTTCGGTTGGGGGTGGGGAAAGAGACACGACATGGTGACGAACAAAGGATAAGGGAAATGACAAACAGTACGAAAGAGGAAAATAAGAAAAATGATAAGGAACACAAAACACCAAATATAGGTATACAAACATGGAACATCGATACGCGGAAAAGAAAGTGAACTAAGGATAATAGAATACATTTACTGGGTTATACGAGACAAAGATGAAAGGAAAAGGAAAAATTAAAATAGGAGAAAGACACACACTTTTCTACTCAGGGTAGATACATTACATTAAAATAGAAACAGAAGATGAATGGTATGTAATACAGTTATATGCGCCGATAGAAGGAACAAATAAAATGGAGATGGACGAATTCTACACAGACCTACAGAACATTTTGGACGAGATCAGAGAAAATTCCGAAAGAACAATACTGATGCAGGATTGGAACTCAAGAATAGGAAACGACGTGAGCAGAGGACTTGGATGTAGGGGAAAATATGGTGAAGAAGAAATAAACCAAAATGGGATCAGATGCTTTTCTTCTGTCAAACAAAAGATTTACTAATACGAAACAGACTTTGAAGGAAAGATATACATTTATAGCAGAGGGGAGAGAGTCAAAGAGTATTGTCGACTCTATAGTATATACGCAAGAGATGAGATACAAAATTGGACAAATTAAGACAGAAAACAAAGCTGAAATAGGTACACACCACAGACTAATAATAACAGAACTATCGGAGAGTAGACAAGAATTAATAGAGGAACCAGAATATAGTAGTATAGCAATAAAGATACTCCAAGACCCAGAAAAAAAGATAAGATACATGAAAGGATCAACAAGGAAATCTGGAAGGAAGTTGGTACAAATTCAAAGAAATTATATTAAGGAAAGCGGAAGAAATTTGTGGAGTATATAGAACAAAGAAAAACCATAAAAGTACGGATTGGTGGAACGAACAGATACATGCAGAGGTAAAAAAGAAAAACGAAGTATGGAAAACCTACATTAGCAGGAAAAGAGAACAAGACAAGGAAGAATACCACAGAATAAGAAACAAGGCAAAAGAAAGAATAAAAGAAGCGAAGAGAGAGAGAGAGAGAGAGAGAGAGAGAGAGAGAGAGAGAGAGCGTTAGAAAAAGTATGGAGAAGATCTAAACTAACACTACAGTAGTAACAACAGAATATTCTGGAGCGAAATAAGATCAATAAGTGGAAGGAAAAGAAAAGAGATAAGAGGCCTGAGAGACAAGAGATATCAGGTAAAATTTCAGCTAAAGGAAGTACTAAACATATGGGAAGAATAGTATATGGAAAAATATGAAAAAGTGAAAGACAAAGACAAACCAGAAGAAGTACAAAATATACAGAGAAATAGGACTCAAAACCAGATAATGGAAAATGTAAATATAATAAAAGATGTACAAATGGAAGAACTAGATGAGACAATGGGCAGAATCCGGATAGGAAAAGCACATGTACCAGACAGAATAGGCCTAGAGTTGATCAAGTGCCTAGGGGAACACGGGAAGGAATGGCTACTAAAAATAATGAGACTTGCATGGGAATCGAATAAAATGCCGAATGAATGGGAAGAGGATCTACTGGTGCCAATCCACAAGAAAGGAGACGAGTTTGATTGCCAAAATTGTAGAGACATTTGCCTCTCATCGGTAGTACACAAGGTATATACGAGAATAGTAGAGAAGAGACTGAGAGCAGTAGTAGAGGGAAAACTGGAAGAGTAACAATCAGCATTTAGATAGAAAAGACAAACAGTGGATTATATTCTAAGGTAGCATTTGATAGAGTGGAATCTGGTGAGGAATCATAGCAGATCTCAACGTCCCAAGAAGACTAATTAAAATAACAAAGAATATAAACGAGCATATAAGGGCAAGAGTACAGCTAAGTTGCAAGCGACCATCGCAATTTAGAAGATAAAGAGGAATTAAACAATGTGATAGCCTCAGCCCAATACTTCTCATACTCGTAAAGGATAAAATAATAAAAAACGCCAAGGAAAGATCAAAACACCTACAAACGACTAACGGACACAATAATCACCAATCAAAACAGAGGTAATGATATATACAGATGATATAGTATTAGTAGCGGAGAATCAAAGAAAAATGCAAAAATTAATAAACTAATGGGACTGGGAATAAATAAATGCAAATACATGAAATTAAGCAGTATAACATCACAACAGGAAGAAGGAAACGGACACAAACTGACTTGTAAAGGAGAAGAAATAGAAAAAGTGACTACACATGAATACCTTGGGACAGTAATAAGAAGCGATGGAAAGATCGATACAGAAATCACATAGGGCCAAGAAGGACACAAAATATTATGCACTTAACAAAACAGTCCTTGGAAAGGCAGAAATAGAACAGAAAACGAAAGTACACATATATAACGCCATAACAGTGCCAACGTTAATATACGCGAGCGAAACATGGGTATTAAACGAAAAACAGAGAAGTAAAATAAACGCGGCAGAAATGAAACAGCTGAGGAAAATAGCATGGAAAACGAAACTGAATAGATGTCGAACCGAAAACATAAGAATAGAGCTAAACTAAGAAGACATCGAAACAAAAATAAATAAAAGGAAACTAAGTTGGTACGGCTATGTAACAAGAATGGGAGATGACAGAATAGAGAAGAAAGCAATGGAGGCTAAAAGATATGGAAGTAGAAGGAAAGGTAGACCCAGAAAAGGATGGCTGGAACATGTGGAAGAGCTGAGAAAAGAAAAGCAACAAAGCAACAAATGAAACATCTAGCAGAGACCGTAAAGGATGGAGGAAATGGATAGATGAAATATGAATAACACATGTCCGTGAAGTTGGCATATCATTTTCCAGCAGATCAAAAAAAAATGACAGTTCTCCTCGCATGCAGTTTAGTTCTATAGTTCTTGATACTTTTTAGCAATAGTTCTGATGATTTAACCCAAAAAACAGTCGATTGAAAAAATGATCTGCTAAATTTTTTAAATAGTAATTTTGTTCGAAAAACTTATGATTTTGAAGATTAAGGTGCTCTGCTGGTTGATATTCGATAGTTCTATTTAGCAGAACACATTTAACGTATAGTTCTAGACGTATATATCGCAAATTTAAATAGTTCTCATCAATAAAACAATTAGAAAATTTTTTAAATAGTAATTTTGTTCGAAAAACTTATGATTTCGAAGATTAAGGTGCTCTGCTGGTTGATATTCGATAGTTCTATTTAGCAGAGCACATTTAACATATAGTTCTAGACGTATATATCGCAAATTTAAATAGTTCTCATCGAAATCGTATTATAGCAGGTTGTGAAACGATAAGATATTCACCAGGAACATTTCAAAACATACGCAATTCTAAAATAGAGTAGATGCTTGTATTAGAGCTGAAGGCAATCATTTTCAATATTTTTTGTAGATAGTATTGTCGATATTTGACAGATTTTTGTTTTTTCTTAAATTATTATAACATTAAATTATCATTTTATTCATGTCCACTCCTGTTCTTAGTTCCAAACTTCTTAGCCTAGTAGAATCATAGGTGAACTATTTGGTTGACTGTTGTTTACTAAAATGTTATAATAAAATATTATTTAATACTAATGTTTCCCAACTTATCCCAGTCATTTGTCTCTTCAAGTTACTTTGACATTAACTAACCCAACTTAAACTAACCTAACCAAGTAAATAATAAATTGAATGTTAAATAATTTCAAAACAATAAATTTGAGGATAGGCCACTTCTTAAACAACCCTTGCGTTAAACAGCTCGTCTTTTTGAAAATGCATTGCAATACATTTACTTTGTTTTCTCATTAATCTCTAACTTTTCGAAAAAACTTGAAGAGATCAATAAGTTAGTAAATGAATGGGACTTTTTAGATATACTTTCTAAATGTAAAAGGTTTTGTCGAAAAAAAAGTTATAAGAAAAAACATCTTAGGGGTTGATTATTTCAACCCCTTAGAAAAATACTACAGGGGTGAACAAATTTCAGAAAGTGTAGTTTTATTAACAGATACTTCACCAAGTTTCACTTCTTTAGCTTAATGTACAGGGAAGATAAAAAAGAAAAACAGTTTTTTTTAGAATTGTTAGAGGGGCGTTTTCAAAAAATTGTATACCGATAAATATCGGTACATAATATCGAGAAACACGGTACATACTGGAAACTACACGAGAATTGTGTAATGTTACGTTGCACTCTTGTATTACATATCGTCTAGCATAGCACTTTAATTCTCGAAAATATATGTTGTTCGGGCAATATAACAATTAAAAAAATATTTTTAATATTGATTCAATAATAAAAAACTATTTGACATAACTATGTACACGTCTACAAATATACAAAAATTGTGTAAAGCTAAGCAGAACTATCAAAAATCGTCCAGCATACTAAATCCTCGAAAATATGTTTTTCGGTCAATATAACTGCATAAAATTGTTTTTAATTGATACAGTGAGAAGAACTAATTGAAAAAGTAATGTACACCTCTAGAAGTATACCAGAATTGTGTGACACTAAGCAGAACTATCGAAAATTATTTAGCATATTGCCATTATCTTCGAAAATATAAGTTTTTCGAGCAAAATAAGTATTAAAAAATTTTCTAATTGTTTTATTGATGAGAACTATTTAAATTTGCGATGTATACGTCTAAAACTATACGTTAAATGTGCTCTGCTAAATAGAACTATCGAATATCAACCAGCAGAGCACCTTAATCTTCGAAATCATAAGTTTTTCGAACAAAATAATTATTTAAAAAATTTTCTAATTGTTTTATTGATGAGAACTATTTAAATTTGCGATATATACGTCTAGAACTATACGTTAAATGTGCTCTGCTAAATAGAACTATCGAATATCAACCAGCAGAGCACCTTAATCTTCGAAATCATAAGGTTTTCAAACAAAATAATTATTTAAAAAATTTTCTAATTGTTTTATTGATGAGAACTATTTAAATTTGCGATGTATACGTCTAAAACTATACGTTAAATGTGCTCTGCTAAATAGAACTATCGAATATCAACCAGCAGAGCACCTTAATCTTCGAAATCATAAGTATTTCGAACAAAATAATTATTTAAAAAATTTTCTAATTGTTTTATTGATGAGAACTATTTAAATTTGCGGTATATACGTCTAAAACTATACGTTAAACGTGCTCTGCTAAATAGAACTATCGAATATAAACCAGCAGAGCACCTTAATCTTCGAAATCATAAGTTTTTCGAACAAAATAATTATTTAAAAAATTTTCTAATTGTTTTATTGATGAGAACTATTTAAATTTGCGATATATACGTCTAGAAGTATACGTTAAATGTGCTCTGCTAAATAGAACTATCGAATATCAACCAGCAGAGCACCTTAATCTTCAAAATCATAAGTTTTTCGAACAAAATAATTATTTAAAAAATTTTCTAATTGTTTTATTGATGAGAACTATTTAAATTTGCGATATATACGTCTAAAACAATACGTTAAATGTGCTCTGCTAAATAGAACTATCGAATATCAACCAGCAGAGCATCTTAATCTTCGAAATAATTTTATTTGTAGTAAAATCAATAGAACTATCATTAAAAAGTGTCAGGAACTGTTTAACTCGACTGTTTGCAATAGAATTTCTAGTTTATTTGTGATTTTCTGAAAAATGATCTGCTACGGGAAGTTAGCAGATCATTTTTTCAATCGACTGTTTTTTGGGTTAAATTATCAGAACTACTGCTAAAAAGTATCAAGAACTATAGAACTAAACTGCATGCGAGGAGAACTGTCATTTTTTTTTGATCTGCTGGAAAATGATATGCCAACTTCACGGACATGAATAACACGTGATTACGAAGTAGAAGAATTGACTTACGTGTTTTTTCTTTATAAAGAGAGCATTAAAATAGATACGATTATAACGCTTGGTACATTGAGTATAATTACAGAATATCAATAGAATGACAAAATGAGTAGAGCTCAAATATGTAAATATATAAAAGGTGTCCCATTTAAAACACTGTATGTTTGGTTTGCTCTGTATATGTGAAACACCATACTTATTTAAAAATATTTTTAAAATGCAAACATTATAATCATGTACAATTGTTGTACTTAACATTTTGTGTAACTATATAACGCGTAGCTATAGACCAATTACATATAAAATGGACCTGCTGTAAAAGGCCAAGTGGGAACCTTTTATTGGGGTTGGTCGGTAAGAGAAAGAATATTTTTAGTTTAGTCATCTCGGTTACATGAAATATTCTATAACAAAATAGTTTCTGTTCAAATTAAAGCTTAAAAGTAGCGCTGTGTCGGTTCGTAAATCTTTAAAAATAAAAACTAATTTTCATTAATAAAATTATGAACAAAACACAAGATGCAACAGTGCGTTACTTGTAGGTAAATTATTTCAAAATGAAATTCACATAACACGCTGTCCATTAAAACCAATCAAGAGTTTCCAATTTTCTAAGCTGCACTTTCGAATAAGCGAAAAAACTATGGCTGTCATAATGACAGTGTTCCAATTCTCAACACTCTGAAATTGCTGAATTAAAATAAGCGTTTAATGTTAAACCAGTATCCTCAATATTTTTATAATTTGGGAAATTCACTCTCGAATCAAGGCAAGTAGAAAAAAATTGGTAATTGCCTTGATTCTCGATTTATTGCCATGATGAAAATATTTCGTGCTAAAATGCAACTAAAAAATTATCGTTTAACATTTGTTTCAATACTATGGAAATATCCGAAAGTGTGTTTTTTTTATAGCATTGAATTTAAATTAGGGGACCATTAAAAAATTTATTTTTAATCGGCTATTGCTTAACAATTCTGCATATTAAAATAATCGGGTCATTTAGTTCACGCAGATTGCGAGACAACCGCTTGACGGATTTCGATGATTTTTTTTGATATGAAGGGAAGTTTGCGTAGAAAGAAATAACGGCGCCAGAATTGTATTTTAAGGTTGTTAATTTTTTTGAGCATCCGCGCTAATATTGTTGTCAATTTACATATACACGTTTGTATTTAATTTATGCGTTTTATTATCATTAAGTGTAATTTTAAAAGCAAAATCTTGTGGAGGAAAGCTAGTTTTACATAAATTTAAATGGTACTGACGATTTTCTCACTTCCATACATGTACCGATAATACGATTTGCATGTGTAACTCAATGCATGAAATACCAAATTATGTACAGAACATTTACGATAGCTTCTTCAAAGTAATGCACGGTAAAACGTAAACGAAAGGTACTGAATTACTGTATCTTCGCCGATAAAATAAACGTTAACTGCACTACTTGAATATTTCAGCTACAATCGGTACAACACACACGCGCGCACCCACTCAGCCAGCCACCCCTCCCACACGCGCACGGACACTGCACAATAATATAAATGCTCTCAATATGTTCTAAAGAATCAAACTAAACGTTCATATAAATACAGTAAAATAAATAAATGCGCTCAAAATAAACCAAATGAAGATTTATACAATTATTGCCCAATGCGTTAAATGCGCAAAATTAATGGATAATTATGTACCTATACCAAACGCATCAACAGCGTAAACACGAAATTAAATATATACGGTAGTGGTCTTGCATTAAGGTTTTCAATATGCAAAATTGGTTAGTTCCAGAATTTTGTTAGAAAATTAGTCATTAGATGAAGGATTACCTGCTTAGAAAGTTTTTACAGCGTGTGTCAATTAATTTTTATAATCCAACTCATTACTTGTTTTTATTACAGCAGAATTCTACTTTTGCCAGCTATACAAGTTCTAAGCTACATTAGGTCACGTTCTTGTTAGTAATTTCTGTTCCTAAAATATCATCGAAAACGCGTTAAAACAAATTATTAGAAGTGCGGTATGCCATCACGTTACAAAGACGGATCGTCTTGCGAAATTGCTAACAAAGTGAAATGTAATCAGTCTTCAGTGATACGGGTGATTTTAAAAAGATAGGTATACATTGTTCACAGACGTAGTAGTGGACGTCCAAGGATAACTGCCTTCAGAGATGGCAGTACACTGCGAAGGATACTATTACAAAGATTTACTTCAGAATTTGGATCTTAGACTTCACTATAAATAAACATTCAAGAAAGTCACACTTCGCGAGGATCAGAAGAATTTGCACCAAATTACATTCTCTCAATAACAAAGTATAATATGGGGATGCATCTTTAGTGAAGAGGAATTCAATTTCCAAGACAATAATGTTCATCGGGGCATAAGTGTACAGATATTCTTCTATTTTGGACTCAATCAAAAATGTATGGCAAAGCATATCTAACATAATTTCTAAATGCAAACGCACAAAAAAGTTGAATGAATCGAATCATTAATTTCTGCCTTGTATCGCTGGGTTTCGATGAAGATGGGCGCCACCACAATCTAAACTTATCTGGAAACTTCCTGTATAAACCTTGTATGTAAACAATTGCTTAAAGTACTTTTTGAAAACACAAGTGCAAAATATCGATTCCAAACGAACTATTTGTTTCAATCTCCTAAAAATATTAACTATTATTTATGAATACCAACAATAATCCAGAATAAATAAATAATACCCAATTTGAAAAATAATACTTATATCTATTAATTTTTAAATATGAATTCAATGCCCTTAAAATAAAGTAAACGTAAAAAAGGAAAATGCAACTTGTTTCATTCCCTCTCTAAGGGAGAGGGAGCGCTACTTGAGTTATCAACTCTATTTGTTTTCCATCCCCAAAATTGGTTACCAGTAAAAAACAATGTTCTAAATGTACTACTACATTTTACCACATAAATTAGCACAAGCTTTCCATTTTATAGATACCCATGTCCATCTTGAAAATGTCACCCGCAAAATAAAACCAACCACTCTTACATGTCACATATCCTTGCCGGAAGAAACATCTGAAATGGTACCAACGCATACGATAGGCCGTCCATCTATACCATAACGTATGCATGAGATCTGTTTCCTCAAAATTCAATTTTCATGCTATTTGCTCTTGAATCATAAATAAAATTTTCATTTATACGAAATAACTACATACATATTGATTCCACCCTAGCAAAATACAGTTAATTCGCTCATGCTACCCATTCACAACAGTTTGAACCACCATTCCTAAAAATAAAGTAGCTGCACAGTGGCACGCATTATCGCCATTATCATTTTATCTTTTTTATCAGTTTTCTTCTAGTTATGTTCAAATAATTGTTTTATGTTTTTCATTTGTTATTATGCTCTCAATTTTGTTATCTTTTTGTTTTATTTCATTGTTTTAATAAAATAGAATTTGTGTAGTTTGAATTAAGTTCATTTTATTTTTGAAAAACATGTCAGTTTCTGTCAAAAAACACATTAAAGTAGAAAATATTAATTAACAAGAAAATTGTCGATAATAGGTATAGGTAATGTTACAGCCAAACGATGCATAACTAATGCTGCATCTATTCATCCAATAATATACAGGGTGTCACATTTAAATTAACAAAGTTTTTCAACTTTGAAAATTGTTTAATAGTACATCAAATTTTGAACACCATGTATGCAATAAATCAATTGTCAATGAGTATTTCAAAAGTATAGTTCTTATGCTTCTGTCTACTCCAGAAGCACTTTCCATCAGTCAAAAATAAGTAAGACAAGCAGTGTTGAAAATAGGGTTACATCTTTCAAAATTTTTGAAAAAATCAACATATCTAAGAAACAGTTGAAAAAAGGTATAGGAAACCCTTATAAGACTAAAAATTTTGTCAAGAATCCAAAAATAAAATAATATACAGGGTGCTCCATTTAAAATAAGGAAGTTAGTGGCGACTTCCGGTATAACCGGAAGTAACATGACCTTGAAAATATTTTAGAATGAAAGAGAATCTTAAATAACCCTTAAGTCAAAAAATTCAGATTTCTAAATTGTTTATAACCACATAAACTTCTAACGAACGCCTACCCTGGAAAACCCTGTGTATATATATATATATATATATATATATATATATATATATATATATATATTGATTTTTTCCCTTGTATATTACATTGTAGCGCTAATAATAGATTTGTAATTGCTACGTTTCACCAATATCCCATTTGCCATTATAAATCCTATAGCTGTTTTGTGCTGCTTCTCGTTACTGAACTGAACTGCTCTCTGTTGCTAGTCCCCCGCTGATAAACCACATTCTCCTTCACGTTTTTCCTGTCCGTTTTGTTGGTTCCTTTTAAAGGCGTTTTGTTGATAGGTTGCTCTGCAACACACGGTTTATGATAAAGACACACCACAGCTAGCACAGCACCTTATCGACAAACACACATACACGTAACCGATAGTTGAAAGTTTTCGTACATACACTTGGAATTTAATTTTGAAATTTGGTCCACGGTTATAGTTTCGCTTGATGCCTTTATGGGTAGTAATTTTATGATCTTGTCACTTCCGGTTATACTGCAAATGGCTCCAAGCTCTCGTATATGGAACACCCTATACTTTTTATTGAGGGATGAAAAGTAAAAAAATGTATCATTTGATACTAACATATCTATCCTAAACATTTAAAGAGATAATGGCAACTATTTTTTCTAGGTCTCCAGGAGGAAACGTAGTATTTATACTTTACTAACAAATACGTTTTGTATTTTTTGATCATATGATTTCAAGAGAAATGTTTTTTTAAAGGATTTTATTGACACCTGTTTTATATCTTTTTGACAGATCAGCATTTTCTTTAGTTATTAAAGTGAAATTATTAATTTTACTGAATTCATAAATAAAGTTTACCTCGAGTAGGATTTGAACCTATAATAAAGAAATTATTTTGAGTTTATACATATATCTACAGAATGTTCACCGATTTTGAAGCACCTTGTGTAATTTTGTAATTTTGCAACTATCAGTATTTAACTCATGTTCACAATAACACATTAAAAAAAAAGGTTTTTCAAAATTTCAAATCTTTTCGAAAATGGCAAAAAATAACGAAATAAGATGCCAAAAATTGGTAATTTGACCGAGAGTTAAAAAAAATAAAATAAAAAACAGATTAAATACGATTTAATTGCAAAATTTCTTCCATAGAAAATTTTAATACGCCATGTTTTTAGCACAAGAAAACAAGAGGGAACATTTTCGAAAACATAATATAAAGGAACGCCAGCTTACGTTGATTTAGAGGCGCGTTTACGATTTACTACTAAAGGCGTGAAGTAAAATGATTTGCTATTAAAACTTATATAAATTAAATGATAGAAAGTATTTAAATGAATCTAAGTTCAGTAATGACATAGTCATAACAGTATATACATTATAAAATTTTTAAATTACCTTTTAATGTACTTACAGTAAAATGGGACTTGAACCCACCGATTACTTTGCTAAAGTACAGCCTTACTCTAGCAAAGTAGTGGTCGTGGGTTCAAGTCCCACTCGAGGGAATCTTTGACTGTATGTAAATTACAAATTAAAATGTATAATAAAATATTACATTCACACATTGTTACACGTCCAATCCGCACTAGGCGTCGCGTATGCTTACGTTAGTAAGCGGGTTGCCAAGCCAGCTACAGTGGAAATGGGCGGGGTCGAGATAAGGAGTAAAATGATTGAATAACAAGCTCAAGCACCATCCACTTACCATAAATTCACTCTTAAATTTTGCTAAAATAAATCGTCTTAGGTGAGATGGTAACGATGGTTTGATTGTGGAAAACAGGATTGAAGCCTACTAAGTAAACTGATACACCAACTTCTCAAAGTCAAACACACTTCCAAACAAATCAACTCAAAGCTTCAGAAAATTTAGTGATACAAGAGTCGTTATAAATTACTGAACACACCCTATATAAATGGAAACTCCAATTCAAAAATAAAACGTTATGTAGTTTTTAAAATGTCCCTCGTATATCTACCAATTTAAATCTGAAACGGTTAATGAACTTTAAAACTAAATAAATAATCAATGCCCAATTTAGAAAAGCCTCTAACACAAAATGAACAAACGAAACGATTTAATGATATTCGTTATCTCTATGAAAACTACCCGTTAATTGCTAAATAACTCAACGTTAGAAGGATTAGTGCTTTCCTCTTTATATTTTACTAAAATACCAACTTTGGTGATCGTAGTTAGACATTTATAAATATATTTATGCTTTATCATTTTAAATATAAACGTTCTGCTTTACTTTCCAAATTTTTACTGAAATTTTGTGAACGATCTGGCCAATACAAGATGTCAGATCGATCCTTAATCTCCAAAATAAAATAAGGTAAATATTACTTTCAATTAGTAAAAATATGTAGCCAGTCCAGTCAATATCACAAATAAACAACGAAATAATTTAAACACTCTGTACATATATTGTGGATAAATATTTACACAACCGTGGTCGAAACCACCAAATAGCCCTAATTAAAAAAGATCCCCAAATCTTAGAACTAAACATATACAAAAGCATCAATACAGCTCAATTACAATTTTGTTATTTTAACTTAAATGAATAATCGTCAAAGCAAAGAAAGAAAATTATCTTAAAAAGGTGATCGTGCTCGTATTCGTCAATAAGTCTAGTTTTCTGCCGGTATATGTAGTCCATTTAATCGGTGAGATGTAATACGTTATTTGCCAACGGCCTTTAAATTGGCCCGCACTTTGGGTACACACATAACAATCGTATTCCTTTAACAAACCCGCGAACAGTTCTTCGTTCACATGTCTTCATGTTCCTTTTGTTTTTCAATTTAGCATAACATCGCATTTATGTATAGATGTTAGCTCTTCACTACATACACGTTTAACACAAAGGATATATTTGCTTCCCCTTTGGATATCGAATTTCTTATTTGCTTTTTACACAATCGAATTGTATTTGGTAACGATTGTACTTCATAAAACCACCACTTCTTTAAGTTACTTTTACAATTTTCGGTCCGTTAACTTAAGTGGTTACCTTCAGCTTATAAAACTTTTGTAATGTCACGCGCTGTACTTTTAACAAAATACTTGTTTCATTTTCAGATCTGCATAAACACTTTTAATTTATTGAAGAAAAATAACATAAAACAGTTTTTCCTTCAACCTTCAATTTACTACTTGGTTTATTTATGAATGTCCACTTATTATCAATCCCACTAAGGGTTATTGCAGTCGTTCTACTTATACGCTGCACACATTACGATTTTCATAAACAAACTCCCGCACTAAAACATTCTAAGCGTTAATCATAACTCAGCGCACGCGACGTCTACTCTCGTCAACGCTAAAGCTTCTCTCCCTTATCTCAAGACGGGCACTCCCTTATATGCCTTTAGCCCTTCTTTCCAAATGCATCTCGCGCTAAATTCAAAATCTAACTATCATAATCGCGTATTCACTGCGTCTCTACATCGCGTCACAGTGCGCAACATGGACTCATCCACGCTACCCTGTACAGCACCCGCCGCCATCTTTATTTTACGTGAAAATTTATAAAATTTCCTCCAGGAAATCATCTATCATCACCACATTCATTTAGGTCGTTCTTCGTCTTTTCATACATATCTTGTGTGCGAGAATTTTATTTCCGCATCATTTTCGCGAAATTATCCCATTCTAATGTCCATTTACGTACACATACGCATTCAATTTACCAATACTGTACATTACCAAAAATTTCACAATCAAAAACATGCATCCATATTCCTTACTGCACGTTAAAACAATTTCTATATACCACAAACTCACTCATTCGTACGTCTACAACCATTTCTTTAGTTTAATATCCTTTATCCACAGTAGCAAAAAGACCAGTTGTTTTACCAGTGCCGTATCAATAAAAATTTACTAAAAACATTATTTCTCAACTAAATTTAACGCTTTCAGCACGAAAATCTGTCTATAACATTCAAATATTCCTTCATACGATAACAGGCTTCATTAAAAATACTGTGGCGTATCATTTACACAACTTACATTAAGCACAAAAAAAATCTTTTCATGCAAACTCACTTCAGCTACATTCAAAACACGTTACATACGTTAATCAAAATACTGCACATACACAGTGGATCAAAATAACCTTACATTTCTACAACGGATAGCTTCTACGGCGCAGCTGACCAGGAGAAAATACATCTTTTTCTCTTTGTTTCAAGATTTACCGACATGTGAAAATAAAATGTACCATTCAATTCAACAATTTCATCTCAAAACAACGTGTTAATACGTCATCCATATAAACGCCAATTAAATACTTATTTTTTTGGATTTTTAATGGTGTATTTTAAATGCAATCTAAACGTTTCGATAACACTTACAGCTTTCTTCGTCAGTAGTAATATCTAGTAAAATAGAGATGTTGACAACAATTTGTCAAAGTTGAAAATTTAAAACATAAACATCACCCTGCTATTAATATAACAGTTTGAGAAACGTATAAAGCCAACTATAGAATTAAATTTTGGTAAATAATAACTCTAGTTATTCTTCATCAAAACTTAATTCTATAGTTGGCTTTATACGTTTATAACTCTAGTTATTCTTTGTTATGATTTATTTGCACATGACCCTTGCAAGGCTTTGTTTTAATGGTGTTTTTTTAAGTGTCTTTGATTCAGCCAGATTATTTAGAATTATTTGACTACGAACTGATTTTTTTTTATATATGTGTAATTTATTGTAATTGTTCGTATGTGTAAATTCCTTGCATATTTTTTGTTCTTGTCTAAGTGTAGGTAAACTGCATTCAGTTACCTTATTGTTAGCTGTTTAATTTTACTGTTTATCGTATTTTATGTGTACCTTAACCTGCATTATTATTTTCTTATTTACTTTGGTGTTAACTTAAAGACCAGCATGATTGGTTGTATAATATCCACATGTTTAGTGTCACCATTTCTATTCTGATGTATTTATGACACAATTGTGGGTGTGATTACACTGTTTTCTTATTGTGTTTATGTGTAGTTTATCATTCTTTTTCTTCTGTTACTTAATTTTATAATTCTGTACGCAATTTAACCTGATTTAATGGTGTTTTGTTATATTGGCATATTGAACTTGCAGCGTCCACCAGGTACCCTATCTTGAAAAGTGTAATATGAGCTTATTCGCAATAATGCAAATTCAAGAACAAAACAATCGCAAGCAAGTGATTTATCTTGACTTTACTGACAATAATGTTACTATTACTCAAAATGATTGCTTACCTTACATTGAGTTTCCTGGCAATAATTAAAATATTAAAATTTATTTACAAGTCTGATATTTAATTACTAGCAAACCTCAAATCTGATCAAAAGAATTGGCGGTCTAGTGGTAGGTACGTTGTGCTATTTGAATTAGATAGGCTGGATGAGGTTAAGTGTTGCATCATGTGGGGCAGGTAAACAATGAAACTACTCAAATTAACATTAACGAGCTTTGCGTAAGAATGGTTCAACCCGTTAATGTACTATTGCGAGAAAGAGCCACCAAGAAAACCCACTTTATTCATAAATAAGTAATTGCATAAGTACATTAATCAATCAAATAACGAAAAAAAAACAATGAAAGGGTTAAATACATAACAAAACACCATTAAATCATTAAATCAGGTTAAAGTGCGTATAAAATTATAACATTAAGAGAAATATAAATAACAAGCAGTTTAGCTACACATAAACACAATAGAACAAATCCAATGTAATCACACCCACAATTGTGTCATAAATAAATCAGAATAAAAATTGTAATACTAAACATGTGGCCATCTAAAATCAACCATGCCGGTCTTTAAGAAAATAAGCAAATAAAACAATAAGGCAAACTATGTTACATATAAAATACAAGATTAAAATTGCACAGGTGATAACAAGGTAAATGCAAGGACAAACAAAAATAGACAAGGCATTTACACGTATACAATTGTTTAGTGACTACTACAGCACAAAATACATACGTACAGCTATTTACATATAAAGAGAAATAAAGCACAAAATACACACGTAAAATTACATATAAAGAGAAATCCGTTCGCATGTAAACGATTCTAATTACACCTCGGATTAAACCGACTGAATCAAAGACAAACAAAACTCATTAAACAAATCCTTACAAAGATAAGTTGTAAATAAATCATAACATCGTGACCGATATAAAAGTTTGAGTGCGTTAGAAAAATACAGCGTCCCTTTCTCAGGTTACACATTCATCTATACAACAATAAAAATAAAATTTGAGGTGTTTAATAGTCATCTGGACCCGGGAGTATGTAAACACTCGGCAATTGCCAAGCTTTATCCTGTACCTGTTCGTCCATACCTACCTCTACACAAATATAAATGTAAACAACAAACAACAATGCTAATTCACCCAAATACATGAGTTTGAGAGCCCTGTACTGTCTTTTATTTTAGCAGATTTCCGCTTAATGAGCCCGCGTGCGAATGGGATACCTTTTCTGGATTTTTAATACGTTACATAGGCTTGTAGAATGATTTTCTGCGAGCTTTAATTTATATTAAAATACCTACTTACACTTGAATATATTCCCTTTTGTTAACATTTTACTACGCGGTTTAAACTCGAGTCAACGATTATTAATGATAGATTCATTTTTGGAAAAATCTAATCAAAACCTACATAAAAAGAAAAGAACGAATTAGCGTTTCAGTTTTTCTAAAAGGTACCCGACAAATGTTTATAGACCGAACGGTTTACAATGGGAGTTTCTAATTAAAACAATTAAAGCAATCCGGTTCAATCAAAATTTCAACCGCAACTGTCTTCCCATCCGATTTCAAACTAACTATATTTACTCCCGAAAATTGAATCCCGTTATTGCAAGTAATAATAAAAAAAATAAACAAGAAATTATTTCGTGTGAACATTTTTCACATTCCCAATAGAACGAAATCTTAATATTAAAAATATGCATTCCTCCGTAACTAACCCTACATTTAATTTCAAATTTCCTAGTACCAAATAAAGACGTCTTTGATTGCAGTGTGTACCCGACGTAATTAATTATTAAACTAGTGACATTTTTACATCAAGAAGGTGCGTGTAAAACTAGTCAGCAATTCGTTACACATCTGTTTCTATCCTAACATTTGTTTTTTTAACAACCCTTATTCAATATTAATTACGTAAATACAGAAAATAGAATATCCAGAAAACATTATGAAATTAAGACTGAAGATATAATAAAATATACCAAACCCCATTAACTCTTCTATCGCGGTTTATTATAATAACAAAATTTTCGCAACAGCTTATCTAATTCAAATAGCACAACGTACCTACCACTAGACGGTCACTTCGTTTGATCAGATCAGATTTGAGGTTTGCGAAATATCAGACTTGCAAATAAATTCTAATCTTTTAATTATTGTCAGGAAAGTCCCTGTAAGACAAGAAATTAATTTGAGTAATAGTAGCATTATTGTCAATAAAGTCAAGATATATCCCTTAGCGATTATTTTGTTCTTAAATTTGCATTAATCGGAATAAGTTCAAATTATACTTTTAAAGATAGGGTATCTTGGGACACTATATATTGAACGGACGATTTTTCCTTTTAATACGTTTGAAAATACGGTAAGATAATATACTGTTAGCAATAGCATTTTTCATATTTATACATAAGTGTTAAAAAATTACGGGCCAAATCTTTGTTCATTACTACTTAAAAATTCGCACAAAATAGATATAATTATTAGATCAATTCTATTTTAAATGATCATTTATAACCATCAGTTAATCATCATCAGAGGTAAATAAACTGGACTATACATTTACTTTTTATTTTCACTTTCATCTGAAGTGATCAAGTTCATTTTAAAATGAATAATGATTATTGTTACACTATCACAAACCATTAAGATCTTAATCTGCATTACTTCAATTTATTTCATTTAAAAAGGCCTTGTATATTTACTGGCAAGGTAATAACAAGTTCAAAATATTAAATCGCTAACACCTATGTCTACACAAACTTCAATGAATATTAAATTATATCATTACAACACGCAATGCAAACATACATAATTCTCATTATAAATTCCCATAAAACCCTTATAAATTAATAAAAATTGGGTCATCATTATAATGCACTTATTTTTTAAGTAAATCATTTTCACTTTGATTGAAAGTTATAACCCAATGACCAATGACCTTCAAATTAAAAACGAATTGTAATTTCATTTCAATTAATTCGTACATTGATCAATTATTTAAATTTCAAACGATACTTGTGAAATCAATAAGGTGAATAATTAACATATTTAATGGCGTGTAATGTGTTTATTGTAACTTGTTTGAATACGAATAAATGGATTTAGCAAAGAAGAGGTAAAGGTTAAATATCATTAATAGAAACAAACAAATTAATTTAATTAATTCCGTAAATAAACAGCATTCTTTTATCGGGATTTACCAACATTTTACACACGTGCCTAAGATGTTAAAAAAAACAACCACCAAATAAATATGACCTTAAGAATTTAACCTTTCATCTGCTCTACTTAAGAAATTAAAATGATCTTGGGAAATGGTTGTAAAAGTTGAGAAACCCAATTCACACGCTCACTATTATAATTTTTATAAAACCTGAAAATATGATAACAAACAACACTATTCATAACAATACTCTTCGTATCGCCATAACTAAAAGTTTAAAATAACGCACAATATGTATAGGATTAGTCATTTAATTTGGTATATCCAAGCTTCTTATATCTGTCACTGGATATCTAATGTGATAAAGGTTTGTTAAGTTTTTGTAGCATTTTTCACACGTAAATGTATTTATTCTGTTTTAGAGCAATCATATCATATTTGAAAACTCTCATAATAATAAATAATATCCAAACTGTCGAGCATTATCAATATACCTACATAAATATTGAGAAATATAAAGTAACCTGGCCGGTCTATCAATTCTAACGGTCATTCTCTATTCCGTGTGAGCGGACGCACTTGAGACTAGTTTTCTATCATTATTGTTGCACTCCCCTCCCACATGACGGTCAATTTTTCATTTTTTTGAACCCGTTTTCCATCCTTATTTTTTGTCATTTTGTGCCACATTTTCTGCTATCTTCTTTTTGGGCCATCTATTTTTAGTAATTTTCCATTTCTTGATTTTTCATACCCACCGGGTTGGATATTTCATAGGGAATGCAGCATTAATAGTCAGCAGCATCCTGGTCCAGTATCTTGCCCCACAATCTTGGTCCAAATTTTTTTTCCAAAATCTTCGTCCAGCATCTTGCTCCATCTGGTTACAATTCTGAAACGGTACCTTGATCCCATTTCTGCCATCGTGGTCGCCATCCTGGTTCCTTTTCCGATTATAGAGGTCCTATCTCTAAGTTCTGTAACGTGAGAGAGAGAAAGAGGGACACCGCGGCTAACAGATAGAGAGCATTTGGATGCGTGGGGAACACTCAAGTCAAAGAGAGAAGGGAAGGAAATAGGTATATGTAGAACGAAAGAGGCCACGAGTTTTAAGTAAATACACGAAAAGGAGCCCTTTCCTCAGCACTCGAAATAGGAAAGGTTACTTATAACACGGAGGAGTTTTATACACGACGAGACAAGTAGTTAACTAGACTAGATATCTGGAATTAATATTCAATTACAGTGAGAACGTAGCGTAAAGAAATTAATAATTTGTTGTCTTCCATGTAATGTAATAAAAGGAATTTAAACTAAATGTCTAATTTAAATATCAATCGGAGGACCCAAAGGCTAAACAGTTTTTGAATTTAGTATAATCTAATTAAAACAAAATGGCAATGCTAATTCAATGTACAGACTACCCATAAGGCATTTAAATGTATTGTACAGTGTACACTGCACACTGTGTCCCATTTTGGTTGAAATTGTACGGTATCTCGTTTCTGAGAAAAGATAGAAAGATGCGGTTTTCGCGACCCTGTTCTACTTTTTCGTGAAACGAAAGATGCCACAAACAGAATTGTCATAGTCCTATTAATATTTGAGATACAGGGCGAAATTCAAAATTTGCACATTTTATGAACCTCTCGCTTTGCCTTGTAATTTATCGAAATGGTGAAATGTGGGTTTTGTTTTTCCCCACCAAAAAGTCACGTTTCTTCACAATAAACTAGGAGGCCATTTTATCGGTCTATTAGTGCCAATCCTTCTATTACCAAAACTGTTTTCCAAAAACGGTCGTACAATTTGCGCATTGTGAGATGGCGCTCCATCTTGTTGGAAATGAATTTTGTTCAAGCGAGCTAAAGGAATGTCATCTAATAATTCAGACACAACCATTTCTAAAATGTCCAAAAAATAAAGTACGAAACGTTTAGTCCAAATCGTCCTTGTTGTCTTTGGGAAAATATTTGGTGTTGATTTTCTTGAGACCAGAATCTGCTATTGTGTCTGTTTAAAACACCTGAATTGGTAAAATGCGCCTCGTCTGACCATATGACATTTCTTCCCAAGTTGGGTACTATATTTAACATGTTTAAGTATCAATTACAAAATATTAACCTACGTTCAGCGTCGCCAGAATGTAGATGTTGAACAAGCCTAAATTTATATGGTTTACATTTATGGTAGCGAAGTATTCTTTGGATGCTTGTTTTCGAAACTCCAACACTACTTGCTGTAGTTCTGCAAGAACTTATAAGCTTACTGGCTAAAACGATAACCTCGTCATTCTCTCGATTTTCTTTATTATATTTCTTTGACCTGGGTTTAGAAAATTTTCCATAATTAATTAAATTTATTTTTAATCTATAAAACGTGATTTTACTAAGTTGTCTACGTTTTCAAAATTTTGATTTTCTGCCATATTTTGTACAAATTGAAAAAAATTTGCTAGTTTGAATATGTTACAAAAACTATTGTACCTAATTTGCATAATTTTTTGGTACTATTTTTCCATGTCTGCGTAAAACGCCTTAGATTTATTACAATGGCGTATTTACATATTTATAATTATAATAAAGCAGTAAGAATCTAATAGCCCTTTTTGATACTCAAATATATCTTGGACGTTCAACAAAATACGCGTTTAACGCTCAAATCCGACTAGACACAAACCATCTGACATAAGAGAACTGGATACAGATAACTTCTTAGCTTAACTATCGAGACGGGCCTAACTTCTGGCACAAGTTCAAAGTCCTCACAAAACAAAAAATAACACCACGTTCCCACCTACTAAACCCTCAAGGTAACGTCATCACCACTGATCAGGAGAAGGCTGACCTATTCAGCCCGCATCTCCAGGACACATCTCTACTCAGAACGACCTGTTGTTTGATAACGAACTAAAAGCTCAACTCGAGGAAAACCTTGAGGTTTTCAGACAGCGAAACAATACCCAGTATATCCTAACGTAAGAAGACCAATTCCTCAACCCACTATCCCCAGACATGGTACTCGACATACTCCGCAAAGGCCATATCCCTACTGAGCTGAATGGGCCAAATGCCTAGAAACGATCATGTCCAGAAGGCTAAGAGACCACCTCGAAGCTAACAACTCCACCCCATACAGCCAATTCGGCTTTAGATACAACCGCTCATGCCACGATCCACTAGTCAAACTATACACCGACGTCTCATAATCCCTTAACCACCAAAACTGCTGCCCGATATCAAACTGGCATCCGATAAAGTCTGTCACGCCGGACTAATACACAAAACCCTAGCACTCAGCCCCCGGGCAAGACGGCCTCAACCGACTCATACTACGAAATCTACCACCAAACGCCATCACACAACTCACCCAAATATTCAACCAATCCCTATCACTCTCATATTGTCCAACAGAATGGAAATCCGCTCATACAGTCATGAAGGTCAAACCACGTTCGGCCGCCGCAGAACCATCCTTCTATAGACCCATATCCCTACTGAGCTGAATGGGCCAAATGCCTAGAAACGATCATGTCCAGAAGGCTAAGAGACCACCTCGAAGCTAACAACTCCACCCCATACAGCCAATTCGGCTTTAGATACAACCGCTCATGCCACGATCCACTAGTCAAACTATAATACACCGACGTCTCATAATCCCTTAACCACCAAAACTGCTGCCCGATATCAAACTGGGATCCGATAAAGTCTGTCACGCCGGACTAATACACAAAACCCTAGCACTTAATATACCAATCTACTTCTTCCAACTCCCTCTTCATACCTGTCTGGCAGGTCTGTGAAGGTCAGGATAGGTACAACAAAATCCCAGCCATTTACACCAACAACAGGCGTACCACAAAGTTCAGCCCTAGCCGCACTGCTCTACCTAATCTACGCACACGACATCCAGCAGCCCACAAACCAAGACATTGCAATAACCCAATTCGCAAACGACACTGCCATATGGACGACCAGCCGGAAAATTCAGACAGCAAACAGATTCAAAATGTTGATAATTTTCATTTTCAGCCATTGTAACGAATACAATATTACGCAGAGAAATAAATTTTAGAACTGATAGGTCTTGCCAAGCGCTTAGCAAATGATCATTTAATTGTTCCAATAATCACAGCCTACTAATTCTAATGCTATATAATACACACTGTTATTACGCAGATTTTGTGAAATCATAGATTTTAGGTTTATTATTTAAAATACACATCATGTATTATATATTTATGTAAAGCTTACAAAATTTACAATGAAACGCAAGAAAAATATACAGGGTGTTCCGTTAAAAAACCATAAGTTTTATTTACAGCTAAAAATTGACAGCTTATAGCAAAAATACGACTACGTCACTGGATTCAACGTAAAAAATTGTATAAGAACCAATTGTTACCTTTGCCATACACTAAAGGATAACGGAGATACAAGGGAGGTCCCAAAATGTAATATTTTCAATTTCGCCCTGTGTCTCAGAAATGTAGCGGGCTATGAAAGTTTTGTTTATACCAGCGGTATTGTGAGCTTCGCAACTCTGTACTTTACTCGTAAGTGAGATACCCCGAAATATCATCGAAAATGGGGCACACTGTACACCACCCTCAAAATCAACCACCCTAAATCCATCGCGGCCTGCGAACGGAATATACTAAGGAAGATTCACAGACGACTGCATGCCTTAATAGAAAATTTAAACACCTACCTGCACGACTGACACAACTACTAGGGGTGGGTGCGTGAGCGTAAGCAAGTGCGAATGCGAGTGTGTGTGTGTAAGCGTATGAGTGTGGATGCCTGCGTGCGAGCGAGCGCGCGCGTGTGTGTGATAGTGTGAATGTGAAAGGGTGTGTTAAGTGTGTTAAGTGTGTTAAGTGTGTTAAGTGTGTTAAATGTGTTAAGTGTGTTGTGTGTTAAGTGTGTTAAGTGTGTTAAGTGTGTTAAATGTGTTAAGTGTGTCTGAGTGGTGTGTGGGTGGTGTGTGTGTGTGTGAATGTGTGTATTATGTGTGTGTGAGTGAGTGTAAGTTCGGGTGTGTGGGGGGGCGGGGGTGCGTGTGTGTGTCTGTATGCGCGTGCGTGCATGTGAGTGTGTATGTATCTTCTTTAGGTATTTGGAGAAAAAATGCAATTTTTGCATGTGCTGCACAAATGGATTATTTCGTAGATTACATTACAAAATTTTAGTGTCACATTACGGTTTTAAATATACACACACTTGGCCCAGTTGAATAGGCGTCGCTTCGTTGGCAGCAGCTTTTGTTTGATTTGAACTTTATAAAGAAAATTTTTAGAGTACTGAAATTTTGCAGATAGGGTTTGTAAGACATTTCAAGTAAAATAAAATAAAATGCTCTCATACATTCTCGTGGTCAGTGTTCAATTTTTGAATCGTACGCATCGAAACCGGTTGGGCGTCATTAATAGAAATAACTATATATAACTGATTTAATAAATTATGGATAATTTAATCATAAATTATTTTATAAATTTAAGTTTAATCAAAGAGTTCTGAAAAGTAAGTTAACCAATATTAAAATTAAAGAGATTCTCGCATTTTACGTAAATCATTGACTTCAATAAACAGATAGCGTGATTGTATTTTAGGGGTATAAATAAAAAGTATTTTACTTTTGTAAAATTACTGTTAAAGACGAGTTAAACAATTAAGTTAAAAGAAGATTTAGTGTTTTCAAATTGTGATTAGTTGCCGTTTTATTATGGAAAATTGAATATTTTTCTCTAGTGGTATATGGACAGTCTAGGAAAATCTTTAGAACTTTTATTTTAAATGTTAGCGTTAATTTCTAATATGTAGAGATTTGTTAAATTTAAAATTTAATCTTATTTTATAAAAGATTTAAGCGTACAATTTAGTAACCAGTGTTATAACCGCGCTTTATGTAGTTTAATTTTGCACTTGTGTATGTCTTTTTTTCGTTATAGGCGTATAAGAATGTAAAAAGATGTGTTATTGCACATGATACGTTCATGAGTTCATAAGTAACGTTTATATTTTGGTTCTTACAATGTTTCAACAAAATCGCGTTTGTGATCTTTAGGTTTTACCTCTGCTTTTCGTTATTCGTATTGAACTGCCCTCTAATGTATATATGCGGTTGCACATATGCACTTTGATTTCGTTTTCCCCGCTTTGGTGGTGATTACACTTTCTCCTGTTTTGTTCTGTCTTGACGACAGAATTCTGCTTGTGGTGCAGTACTGTAGTCTACACTGTTGGTAATCTAAGTGTGTCGTTTTTTCATTCTTTTCGCCTTTCTGATTATGCGAGCCGTCAGTTGTTTAATGTTCGCGAATGATTGTTGTCGAAGTTGATAGTATACCGTGCAGCTTTTACATGTAGACTTGTGGACTCCTTGGTTTTCTAGATTGATGCCGTTCGTGGGATTCTGAAGTTAGTCACTTTGTGGTGTGTTGTAAATGTCGTTATTTTAATGCATTTGGAGTATGCTACTTATTTTGTTGGTTGTATCTTTTATGTATGGTATATGGATGAAAATTTTGAATTTACAGCCGCCAACACCACTACACTTTTATGATGTTATAATGTAGAAATTTAACGACAGGTGGCGCTCAATGACTTTTATAGATTTTTACGTTTATTGTTTCATAGGACAACACGTTCCCGTATGTTTAGTAAACAATCACAACCCATACTTCTGAGATAGATAAGTCACCTCAAAACGTTTTATACATAGAAATTAGACATTTATGTTTAATCTCCTATTATCTAATGTTTCTTTTATTTGTCATATGTATTAGTTAATATTATGTATGTGTGTATATTCTGAATTTAAATTGTAAAAACAATTTCATTTCATTTTATAATCACGTCAAAATTATATCTGGGTATAATGGTTACGATAGTTCCTTTTCAATAAAACCTTCAAACCAATTCCTACAAAATAAAAAGAAAAATAATTCGTCAAAGCCACAAAGTAAATGTTTTAGGTAGGAACATTAACTTTGATGATTGCACATTCCAATAAAAATGTCATAGATAAAAAAAATTCTGACTTATAGCAGATAACGTTTAAGCAGGTGATGGAAATCTTTTATTCGGTTATACTGCAATATTGACCATAAAAATAGAAAATTGTGATATAAATTGTATAGTCGTGAATTATTGTAGGTCATTCATCACTGGATTTGTGTTAGAATCAATTTCATAACCTTTTGTGTTTAGCTATAACAATAAACATTAACACACAAGGTGAAATTAAGTAATCAATTGTAACGTGGAAAATATGAGCTAGATAAGTTATAGAATAAACGGTTAGGAATTGCATATTAACTTTAATTAGAGCAACATTAAAAATATATTCCACAATTAAGATTTCAGTATTCATACAATCCAGAAAATTATAATAAAATCCAATATGTACTAGTGTACTTTGTATATACATAGATATCCGAAATCTCTGTATATTGAAATGTATAAATAGTAAAATTCGAAAATGGAAGTATGAGATAGAAGTTGGGGGAAATTCGGCTAAAATAGTTTCACGTTCGGAGCACTTCCGAGACCGAAACTCGGTTCCAACTTAGTTATTTTAAATGAAACACCCTATATTTTATTTTACAGATTTATATTCTGCATCCAATTCTAGATCTCTTTCATATAACACACTTTTCACCTATCTTAAATAGTTTCCAAGACATCTGACATTCAATATTCAAAATTAATCATTTTTGAAACCGTTGCACGTCATTAATTCTATAACGTCACTATTACACGTCCTGGCCAAACCCTTTTAAGGTATTATGAGTTATGTAATAAAACACAACTAACATTAAGGGAATGAACTAATTAACAAATTATTCTATACCGTTACTGCAATAATGTTGAAACTGGGAAACATTGGATAAAAATAACAATCTACCAACAGACACACTAATCCTCCGTGCTTTTAGAATAACTACAATATACAATAATTGCAAATTACACTGGTATAATAAAACATGTGTCCAAGCATATGGGTAATTCTTCATACTTAATCACAATCACTCGAACTACTGTCGTCCCAAAATTCTAATTATATTATTATATATATATATATATATATATATATATATATATATATGTTTGACGCATGTATGTAAGAAAGGCGTGTGGAATTTTTGACTAAATCAAAGTATTAATATCACTTTCGGTTCGAGTGTCCTTGATTTTCTTATTTCAGGTAGCACCCCGTATATTTTTTTCCATATTATGATTTGTCTTGACGTTCTGAGTACAACGATGTATAATAAGTCCATATTTGATATCAAAATGGCGGTATATAGGCGATTTTTGCATTTTCGAAAAGTTGGCCATGAAAAATCAACGAATTTACAAAAAAATATTTTAATCATGAAAACGGAAGAATGAATTGTCATTGTCTTGAAAATGAACATACCAACCATTTATTGTGTTTTTAAAGTTATTTTAAATGTCAATAATCAAATTGTCTATCAAATATTAAAATTATAAGTAGGCTGTGGAAATAAAGTACCTAGATATTTATATATACGTCGAATTTCAAAAAGTCGTTAATGACAATAAATGGATTTATAGTAAATTAAAAAAACATAAAATTTTCAAATACAAAATTGTTTTAAACTCAACCAAATTTCTAACATTTAATTATACAGATTAAATCGTTGCTAATCGGTATCTCATTGTGTTAGTCTTAAGTCTCTTGATAGGTACTTTATTTCCACAGTCTACTTATAATTTTAATGTTTGATAGACAATTTAGACAAATGCGGTGAGTTTCTTACGTTGTATCCGGATTTAGAAGAGCCCGATATGCACCACTGTGACCTCTTTATTTCAACAAGATGGAGCTCTGCCATACTACGCTTTACCTGTTCGCGCTTATTTGGATGAAGTTATTTCCAAATGATAGGAAAGATATAAAAGGGACAATTGAGTGGCCAGCGAGATCGCTAGATTTAAATCCTCTAGATTACTTCTTAAATAGTAATGTAGACGCGACGCGACCAGCCAATTTGGGATATTTAAAAACACGAATTCTCGAAGAAATTAGAAACATTACCGCAGATGTTATCGACAACGTTCAAAAATTATTTGTTAATCGCTTTGGCTATTGTCAGATTGTTAACGGTGCTCAATTCGAACATTTAATTTAAATTAGTGGAGTCATTATACAACTAAATTAGTCCGAACCCCAAAAAATTGTGTGTTTCAAAATATATTTTATTAAAAAAAATCATTTGAACATTTCTTATTAGAAATGATACATGGTACGATTTTTTCTTCAAAATGACCACATCTTCTAAATTGCACTATATAACATACTCAAACCTTATATTGAAAGAATTGTCGCAGTGAGCTAAATCCAGGGTGTCACATTAAAAAAAAGCTGTTTGGGTTCACCCTGTATAAATGAAACACCCTGTATAACCTAAAATAGTTTTAAAATATGCACCTCAGTTTTTTCTACTATACTTCAAAATTTTGTTCTCCTATTCCATCAAAATAAGGGAGATATCGCCTGCGGACGCAAGTTTGAGACACCCTGTATTAACATCATCCATATGTACCTTATCGTACGTAAAAAGATGTACCCTTTCTAATTCTGCAATAAAAAATGGGGGTTGATATTAAAGAAAAATGTCGATGACGTCATATCTTTTTCTTGACACCCTGTATATTTCACTTTTACGTAAAAAAAATTCTAAATTGAAAATAAAAATCGACGGGTCCGAGCGTTTTCTTCCTAAACTCCCATTCGAATTTTAATTGAATTTATTCGCTACTTTACGAACGCATTGCATATCAGATACGGAGTAATAACAACCCACATTTTTAAATTTACCCCATCAGATCCAATTGATTTAGTTTTAACATTATTCAGATTTCTTAAAATTTCTACTTGAGTAACTGAAATTTATTTTGCATAACACTACGTTTATGCCGTAAAGAATATTCATTAGTTTCACTACATTTACTACACTTGTTATTTAATTTTTTGAAAGCATTAGTTATTGCGCGAACATCATCCAATTCAGATTAAATATTTTGTATTCTTATCAACATCCAAGTACAGTATGGCTATTAATGTAGAGTCCTCAAAATTTCAAATTTTTTCACTTAAAATAATATGTAATAGTAAATTAACACTTAAGTCTTAGCTTTACGAATAACATGTAGTTTCACGTTTACCTCAAAGCCGAAATAAATATGTAATCAAAATAAATTAAATTAAAATAAATACATTCAATCATGTTAAGTTCGGAGAGAAAACGCCGACGTTGCACCATCTTGCTGAAAAAAATTGCGTTTCACGGTATAAGAACTTGAGTAATATAACGCTCTTGTTTAACAGCTACTGGACTTCCGTTTTACTCAATGAACTAAGGCCCAATAATCCATCGTCCAGAAACTGCATAAATATTACCGTTTTTAGTCCTTAAAAATTAAACTTTATTCTTTTTCTTATGTTGATTAGCTTTTTGGAATTCGTCTTTGTGATAACAACTTAAAGATTCATGGATGTAAACAGATTTAATACTAAAATTCGTCCTTATCTAGTCGGTTTAAAACTTTTAAGATTATTTTCTGCCTTACTAGATTTTTCCAACCCGATGACAAGAATATTAGGTAACTTTCAGATCAAAATTAATTGTTTTAGCTTGCACTACCGATAACACACTTTCATTTTGCATTTCTGGCGCATCCCAATTATATCCCCACAATTGTTCGTAGAATATCGTCCAAAATCTTGAATTCTTTCTCTCAGATACAAATTTTCCTTTTCTAACAGGACACGTTTTGCTTTACAGTCTTCACATTCTTGAATGCTTCTTTATTATAAATCTAATTTTTTATTGATATCAACCAACATATTATGTTGATGGAATTCGCACAATGTTTTAATTCTTGATGCCTTATATTTAACTTTTCCATTGCTTCAGTTAAGTTAAATGCACTTTTTGCACCTCTGTCACAAATAGCATACGAGCCTGGTCTATTTATTTTAAATTTTTGGAAGTATATTAATAATACGATTGAAGAATTTATTATTAAAGTTAATTGTAGACATTTTCCAGAACTAAAATTCAAGCAATACACAAGCTTTTGTGACGTCATCACGTAGTACACGATTCCGCAGCTCAGTTTTAAGTTGGGGAGATGGGAATGGGTTCGGTTTATTTGTCATTAAATGCCAAACAAAGCACAATGGAAAAAAGTAATATATTTATTTTGAATATAGAAACATAATTTCAAAACAGAGCAGCTGAGTTGTGTGGAGATTACACATCACAAACTCAAGAGCGTGGCAAGATGAACCAGCACAGATGGTTGTTAAGGATAGGATAGCTGCAAGGGTAAAGGCAACTCGAGCTTCTATAAAAGCAAAGTAATTCATGCACAGTCAAGTTATAGTTTGGTAGGATCCTGTGATACACATTTACGTTGTAATAACAACACTCTCTTACCGATTCAATTCTGCGCCTTACGCAGTCTAGCACACAAGCTAATAAAAAATATAGTTAAACAGTCTGCGCTTCAAATAGTGTCGTGTTCCACAATATCGTAATTCCCGGTGTAAATTAAATGCGTGTATTGAGCCACAACGCGTTTATGATCATTGCTGCGTTAAAGTACAATATAGGTTAAACACGTCCGCTGTAGAAATGTGATGAACAATACATTAAAATGCGTTAAACGTTCTCAATCAGATAAATTAGGTGTCTATAATAATCATTCGTAGAGCTATTAATCACAACGATTGGGCTGCAGGTATTGATCACAATCAAAAGTGGTTTACATTGTACTATCTACCATAAGCTCGTAAGCTTTGTCACGATAGCGGCTAAGGTAGGTAGGTAGATACAATGACGATTAACCAAGAATAGACCTAACATAATCGTAAACTGTCAGAAGATGGTTGCCACCACAGTTGATAACTGATTCTGATGATTGTTTTGATTACTATTGCAGTGTTTTCTCGAAGGTCTAGATAAGTGTAACGTTATTATTTGTTGTTTATAGTGATAATAAGCATAACTTAAGTTTTATAAGGGTGAGACAGTGCGTAGTATGTAGAAAAATCATTGAGGTTGGAAGGGAGGGGAGACGACATGCGATCTCGAAAAGCGTCCAAGGGTCGGCCATATTTTTAGCAGATTTACGTCGTTTGTGTTGTGTAAAGTGTGTAAGTGACATTATTTGAATTTTATAAATTATAGTGATGGCTTGTTGTGCTCTGTGTAGGATGTTACAGGGCCGTACGGCATGATTTAAAAAACACTTTGTTTTCATTTATCACTGCTACATTATTAATTTTAATTTGACCTGACCCTGGTATCCGCCATGTTGATAGCAGATTTAGTCCCACCTACCACGGACGTTTTTGTATCGGATGAAGTGGTATTATCTCGTCTCCCCTCCCTTCCTACCTCAATGAGTAAAATGGACTATTTAAGTCGTAACCTCACATTAATCGATAACGGTAGACGTTTAACAGTAATTATTTTTAAAGACCCCTAGTACAATTAGAAAATATATATTGTGTCTGCTTATTAACCTGAAGCGTAAATACTGTTTCACATTTTACTACAACTTTTTAATAAAAAAATACATGATATAAGCGTTGTTTTTAATTGTTTATTTTTTGGTTACATTGATGTTATTAATAACCATAATCTCTCCAGAAATGTACGCCTATGTCGCTGCCAGAAAGCAATGTTATGTTGGAGCAAAATATTTCCTTATAAAATGATAAGGAATACTGGGTCTATTCTTGATTAATCGTCATTGAGGTAGGTAGGTAGTAACTACATCCAAAATGTGTTTTACAGGGCACTGAAACAAGTTTGTAAACTTCTTCAAATACTTCAAATACCACACTACGGCGAAAAAAGAATTAAGTGCAGGTAAGTTACATAGTGTAACCCAAAGTTTGACCATCACGAATTGGTTTCTTACAGCGGTGATTGATTTTGATTGTCATAGTGTAACACAACAGATGCTTGGTTATGTCTTTGTTGAGCAAACACGTGTTAAATAAAGACAGGAGACCTTGCTGTGCGAAGATGACATTGAATGTAGAAAATAAATTCTATGGAAAATATGTGAATTAACATATTGAGAAGCATTTTACCACAAAATATATTGTAGTTACATTATTGAAATACATTACTAATAGAAATTGTATTAAATATGAACTAACACACTTGTATTACTAATTGTACGTTGTAGTACAAACAAGTTTGAACTGTAAAACTTTCTAATCGGAGTCACTATCTACATCCGAGCTTTCAGAATAGTTTCCGATGTTAATAACCAGTTCATCAACTGTGATGTCCAACATTTCTTCTCGTTTATACCATTGCTTTATTGTTTCTTCAGTATGTTACGGTTTCATCACATTGCTGTAAAGCTTTGTTACACGTAGCAATTACGTTCTCATCTTTATAACCATCTCGTCCAATATGCTTGTCATAATATCCCTTTGCATGTGCCCATACTAATCCTTTCGCATTAAACTCACAGTGATATGGTGATAATCTTAATACTTCGTGTCCGTAGTTTCTTATTATTTCATCTGCTTCGTACCTTTTTTGTATTGGAAGTGACTTAATCAGACCATACAAGTCGGTTTTGAAGAGTGTGGTATCGTGACTGATGTGATTCAATGTTAACCAGGAAACCACTTTGGCTTTTGTCCAGGATAAAGTTGGTAGCTTTTCAACTAACATTGAATGGTACGGTGTATTATCAATTATAATTAGAGAAGGCTCTTCTAAATTTGTTAGCCAATGTTCAATAAGCCATTTTTTAAACATGTCCCCATTCATTTTACCATGATAATCTTCCTTAAACGATCTTGATGCAAATAACAGAGCAGCACCTTGTACAAATCCTCTGGCGGATCCAGCGTTAATAACAATAAATCTCATGCCATCGTAGCCTTGAGATTTTCGTAGCCTTGTGGTTTTCGTACATTTCATCCTGCCATGATTTTCCTGGATTTCATTTGGAGTAGATCCACATTTCATCAACAATACTATTTGCCGACGAATAGGTGAATTGATCTTTTTGATGTATTGTTTAAGAAATTTAATTCGCATTTCTGCGATATAACTTTTTTCCAATAAAGCTCTACGGTTAGAGTCTTTTTTGAATTTCAATCCAAGCGACTGGATTGCACGATGAAGACTTCTATCACTTATTTATATGTGACTGTGACATGTTTTTCTGTAAATAAATTAGTATGTCAAACATATATACAATATGTGCATACATATTGTATAACGTATTCCTCATGCCCATTTTGGATGTTTCAGGTAGATCGTCAGATTTCGTTTTCTTGCGTGTTTGTTTTTTACCCGGACTTGTTAAAACAGGGTTAGATGCAGCTCGAAACTTGATATTTCTCATTGTCTTCTGAGATATACCCAAGGTGCTTGCTACACGCTGTAATTTCGTGATTGTAATGAATTAAGATATAAACACTTAATGTCATACTTACTTCTTGGACAGTAGATACTGATATCAGGGGACCCCCATTTTCTTTAAAGTGTGTAATAAATGATAATTAAAAGAAGTAAATGTAGGAAATGAGGAAACAGTCAAGGGATAATCAAACATATGGAGGTTGTGAAGCATTAGTCAAGCGAGAATTAATTTCATATGCATATAAAACAAATTGATTTCGCGTTAATAGGTTTACTCCGTCTACTACATTTGCTTATTCAATACCGTAAGTCGATTTCGTCAAATACACTACGAATGTTCACCATCCTTATTTAATTCACTGTTTTATATGAGACAACAGTATAAACAAATTGGATAGCTATATTCATATATTAATGTCGTAGCGGTAAACATTCCTGGCGAGGACAATAGCTACTTATTGCAAGTGCAAATGTAGCTATTGGAATTATACGACACGTACTTAGTGAGATTTCAAAATCAAAACACTGACAATTTTGGTACTACACAGAGTACCCAATGATACATATAAATAATACGTACATTACATGATGCATTATAATTAGCAAGTTGGTACGAAATAATGATTAATGCCGGATTTGCAAACCATGTTTAATTTTTAGGGAATGCAGGTTTTGGTTTATAACGGCCATGGTTGAGATGTAAATCGGATTTTCTAAGAAAAATTCTATGGTCACAATCCATTCGTTCGCTATATGCAGGGAGCCAAAAAATTCTACACGTTTCTGAAAATAGAAACAATGAATATATTTAAAAATTCAATCAAAGCTGGCAGTGGTATTGATTGTTGCATAAATTATGCATGTCATTTAAGATATTGCAGTGCATTACACTAACACTAACAAAAGCGTTATTGTCTATATAAAGATCTTCTGCTTTGTACGTTACATTTATAGAATATAAAACACATTTTATTAGTTATAAATATTTTTAAGTGGAAGTTTACAAAATGTACGTGTTACCTATTATTCAATCTGTCAAGTGACGCAGAATTCTATGCAGGATTTCAGAGATAAATATAGAACTTTCTGAAAGGCTTCACAGAGTAGGTATCAACTCGCATCGAGACAAAACTGCATTGTGCTATTAATAAATGATTAAAAGTATCAGAGTAGAGAAAAATTGGGTTATTGTGATCATTGAACATAAATGCCCATCTAACAGCAAATTGCGTCTCACGTTTTTTTCAGAAAATTAAGAAATAAGACAAAACATCAAGAATTAAAAATAAGACAGTGATCACAAATAACCAGTCCAACTAATAAATGTTTTTTATAGGTTATAACTTTTCGTTGCAAATGAAAAACTTATACGCAGTAGGCATAAAACATATAATAGTCGTATTTATTACAATGGTAGATCTATGGTGCACTTTGAGTAATATGAATACTAAACAAAAAGCACTCCCACTGACTAATTTCATACAAAAAAAATTTTTCTCCTTCAATTTAAATTTATTTAACCCTTCGAAGGTAATGTTAAATTATTGAATTTTTGTTTGTAAATTCTTTAAATCGATAACATAAAATACATGTTTAAGACATCCTTTTACCCCTATTCAATGACCAGGTGAGTAAATAGAATAGATGTTTCAAGTAACTTGAACTCAGAAACCCATTAATATAGTAGGCATGCAAACAAACATCAACTCAATTTAGTACATTCAAGGAAGGTTACTTAACTCTTGACATAAAGGAAATTAAAAAGCAGCTTTATCACCGTTAGCTACTAAATGATATTGTTTGTAGGTGTAAAATAACTGGCGTGGAACACCACACGACCTTCCAACCTACAAAATTGAAACAATTAATAGAAATGAAATAATTTTATAATTTTTTTTAGGATAATTATACAACCTCTCTTATAATAAGTTAATTACAAATATATGCAACATTGTAAAAACAGAAACAATAATCTATGTTAAACAGAGGTTTAAAACTTCATGTCTAACAGACATCTAGATGCCAACTTAAAAAATTAAAAGAAGTGAAATAATTTGAATTAGTACAATTTTACATTCCAACCCCACACACACACGCACGCACGCACGCACGCACGCACGCACGCACGCACGCACGCACGCACGCACTCACTCACGCACGCACGCACGCACGCACGCACGCACGCACGCACGCACGCACGCACGCACGCACGCACGCACGCACGCACGCACGCACGCACGCACGCACGCACGCACGCACGCACGCACGCACGCACGCACGCACGCACGCACGCACGCACGCACGCACGCACGCACGCACGCACGCACGCACGCACGCACGCACGCACGCACGCACGCACCCACCCACACACACACACACACACACACACACGCACACGCACACGCACACGCACACGCACACGCACACGCACACGCACACGCACACGCACACGCACACGCACACGCACACGCACACGCACACGCGCAACACACGCGCACAAAGCCACACACGACACACACGCGCACAACACGCGCACACACGCACACACACCACACCACACCACACACGCGCACACACACGCGCACACACGCGTACACACGCGACACAACGCACACACGCACACACAGCGCACACACACGACACACACACACGCGAACACACGCGCACACACACGCACACACCGCCACAACACGCACACAGCGCACACACACGCGCACACATCCCACACACGCGCACACACGCGCACAGCGCACACACGCGACACACGCACACACACGCGAACACACGCACAACGCACAACGCACACACACGCGCACACACACTACAACGCGCACACAACGCACACACACATCGCACACAAGCGCACACACACTACACAACGCGACACAACGCGACACAACGCGACACACACGCACACACCGCCACCAGCGCACGCGCACCACACGCACAACCGACGCACACCACGCGCACCAACGCGCACCACACGCCACACGACACGCGCACCACACGCGCACCACGCGCACCACGCGCACACCGCACCCACGCGCACCACCACGCACGCCACGCGCACGCACGCGCACGCGCACGCACGCGCACGCGCACGCGCACGCACGCGCACGCCACGCGCACGCCACGCGCACGCGCACGCACGCGCACGCGCACGCACACGCGCACGCACACGCGCACCGCACGCGCACGCACGCGCACGCCACGCACGCCACGCGCACGCCACACGCCACGCGCACACGCGCACACGCACGCGCACGCGCACGCGCACGCGCACGCACGCGCCACGCACACGCGCACCCACGCACACGCGCACACGCAACACGCACCGCACACCGCACACGCACAGCGCACGCACACGCCACGCACACGCGCACGCACACCGCAGCACGCACACGCACCGCACAGCGCACACGCACACGACGCACACGCGCACACGCACACGCGCACACGCACACGCACACGCACACACGCACGCACACGCACGCAACGCACCGCACACGCACACGCACAGCACACGCGCACGCACACGCACGCCACGCGCACGCAGCACGCGCACACCGCGCACACACGCGCACAGCGCACAAGCGCACCGCACGCGCACGCACGCGCACACGCACGCGCACGCCACGCGCACACACGCACACCAGCGCACACACGCGCACACACACGCGCACACGCGCACGCGCACGACGACACGCGCACAGCACACGCGCACACCGCACGCACACACGCACGCACACGCGCAACACGCGACACCACGCGACAGCGCACACGACGCGACACGCGCACACGCACGCACGCGCAGCAGCACGCGCAACACGCGACACGCGCACGCGCACGCGCACGCGCACACACGACGCACACGCGACACGCGCACACGCCACGCGCACACGCACACGCGCACACACGCGCACCGCACACGCGCACACGCGCACACGCGCACACGCACCCACGCGCACACGCGCACGCGCACAGCGCACACGCGCACACCGACACACGCGCACACGACACGCGCACACGCGACACACACGCGCACACACACGCGCACCACACACGCGCACACGCCACACGCGCACACGCACACGCGCACCACACGCGCACACACGCGCACGCACACGCGCACGCACACACGCGCACACGCGACACACGCGCACCACACGCGCACGCCACACGCACACGACGCACACGCGCACGCACACGCGCACCACACGCGCAC
>JARFJB010001250.1:442500-480000 GCA_036346205.1 Vesta saturnalis
ATATTCGATAAAATAAAAAATCTTGGCGAATCTTGGCCAAAACTTGTAAAATGAGCTAATAAGTCGATTTGGCGATAGTGAAAAAAAGTCGATTGCATAACCTTCTATACTTACATATTATGTATATGTAGGTTGGAATGTAAAAAAGTAATCCTACCATTTTTTCCACTCAGACAAGAATTTTTTGCATAAGACAAACAGCTTCGTAGTTATTTTAAAGGTATGTTTAATAAATATGAGGTGTAATATTCATAAAACCTTTAATAAAGCTAAACAAAGATATTTTTTATATGAATACAATATGCACTTTCCCATGGGACCATTGATTGTTTTTGAGAAAAACAATCAATGGCGAGTTTTCAACGATTTTACAAGTTTTCGGCATTTTTAAAATCATCTAGACAGTGTTAGGATATTATTGGCGAGCTCATTTTGAAACCCTAAACTCGTGGTGCTTGTCAGCTAGGTGATTTGTTTAATTTCTTTTAATTAAAAATGCCGTGTTGTGCAAATGCTAACCATTGTAATCACAAAAAAAAAGTAATGAAAAGTTACAATTAATTACACTTTCAAAATTTACTTTGTAATATTAATTTAATTGTCGAATAGCATTTACACAAAATATTATCTGTGAAATTTAAATTCCATAGTTTCTTTGAATTAATTAATTGATCATATAATTAATAAATAAATACATTATCAAGTCCACAAAATATAAAATTGAAAAATTAAAAATTAACAAGCTACAACGAATATTACAATTTATGTTTCATACAGAATTGTTTTTTAGAAGCCTGAAGATTAGTTTTCTCGTTATAGTTGAACATGTATATATTGAATATTATATTTTGTGAATTGGCCAGTGTTTATATTTATTAGTGATATTTTCGGTTTTTAAAAATGACGTGATATATAATTATAATCTGTATACTCTTCGCAAGAGCTAGGGCTGCATCCTTCCCATTTTTCCATAACGTTACACACTTACTTCGTAAAGTTGTTTAGCTAGTATTTGTTCATAATATTTTGCACCAAAGGCGATGTTTATAACTTTACAACATCAAATGTTGGATTATAATCCCCTACACAACCAAAATGTACTTAATAAATAAATTAATTCAAAATAAAACAGTTTATTATTTTGTTTATGTTCAGATAGCACTAGCAAAATTATTTTATAAATTTCGAATACATAGCAAGGTGAGCTTTGTAACAGTGAAGGTTCCACAAAAGTAGATTCATTTTTGGGCCACAGCTTTATATTTGGACTACAGTTTTCTAAGTAAATAGCTTTTTTTGTAAAAATTGGTGATCTTGAATTTTTGATTCTACAAGACAGCTTAATAATATTTAATTTATTAAAGATGTAGCCATTCTTTGGTGAAATAAAATAGAATTAGATTCCATAGTTGACTTCATACGTTTATCAAACTGTTACATTAATAGCAGGCTTATATATCCGTTTCCAATTTTCATATTTCATACATTTATTTTTACAAACAGATAATTCTTCAAGATATTAAACATTTACTAAGAACTTTTTTTTATCAAAACGCAGAAATTTGTATAATTTGATTATGCTTAATTAATTTTACGTTAGTAATTTTTGTTTAATTCGAATTAGGGTCAGAACTTGTCATAGAAAATTTGTGTGTCTCACTTATTTCATCCAACTGACGTCACATCTGCGACAGAGAATGGATAATACAATGCGCGTATATACACCACATCATAATACCACAATTTAGGCCATTTCCAACTAAAAGCGTGCGAGTGTACGTGCATGCATGTGTACGTGTATGCGTGTGTGCCCGAACACGCGCGTTTGTGTGTATGAGAAGCAGATGCAAGTCCGTGTGCGCGCGCATGAGTAAAGTATGAGTGTAAGAGTGAGAGTAATTAATAGTATATAACCCATGGGTGCTTTCTTCAATGTTAGTTTGTTTGCTTGCGTATTTCAATGTATAGGGGTTTTATTGCTTTGGACATGTGTCGTTCGTGACTGCCTTAATGATAGTTAGAAAATGGTGGCGGGGATGAGAGAAATGTTACTGAGTAAATGTTTTATGTCGGTACGGCTTTATATGGTATTTAAACCTTCAGGAACGAATAGTTTACTGGAATTTGTATATTTTTTACTGGCGGGCCAGATAAACGAAACATTTGATGTAGTCTGGTATTAAAGAATGTTTGATACAGGAATATTTCTTTACTATAGTTTTTACCACAAAGTGCAATACAGGAATTGTTGGGAGTCAGGACTTTTAGAACAATAAATAATTATCGGATCTTGGTCTAGTTGATCGCTTTCCTTCCGACGGATGGCGTGTAGGTGTAAGTTTGTGTAAATAGGTAAGTAGTGTCGACTAGCAGACATAGGCCGGCAGAATTTAGGCAGACGGTCTTTCTTTCCGACTGTGTAGTAGACAACTACACCGGGAATTAATCTCCCGCCACAGGTGTTTGTATAGGTGTTGTAATAAAACTTACGTGCAGCTGAAGACGAATCTGAGCGACAGTAGAAATCTGCGGAAAGGCGAGGATGCCTTATGGTGGTGGCGCTAGTTTAGAAATGGACTTGTGTAAGTAGCGGGACTGGAGGGAAAATTCTTAATGGAACTACGTCGGAGGGCATAACATTTATAATTTGGAATTCTGCATTTTTGGTAAAATTGATTAATTAGCGAATAATTAATTAAACAAATTAGTAGAGGGTTTCAGCTCTTTACACCACTTACGCGCGCACTCACTCACGCACGCACACGCATATGCCGACACCAACACCAATCACCAAGTTCGCATACGCACACACAGACCGACACATACACGCACGATATCATAGTCGATCTTGGCAAAACTTTGTCAAACGTTGTAAAATGAGGTAAAAGTTTATTTAGTGTCGATTACATTTTTAGTGTAAAAAGTGATTCATATATTTCTAATAATTTTATTGCACGTTAGACATGCGTCTAAGCTGATCTAAAAGGTGCAAACTTCAATAAAATATGGATTGATAAGAGAACTAAATTTATTACGACTTAGATTTCCGTTTTTGAAGTGATATTGTTTAATTAGGTGAAACGTATTCATGTAATGTAATATAATCATTGTATACTTAATAATTTCAAACAACAAATTTTTTCATTTTATTTAAAATTTTTCAATTGGATTGCGTTAGAAAATCGTTTTTTGTTACTTTACAAATTGCCAGGTGATGTATTTACTCATTTGTATTGATGACGTGTTGTTTGTCTTTTATTATTTTACTGTAATATTTCTTTTTACGTAAAGAATAGGTTAATGTCATGATTTAAATAAATTCTGTTCAGGGATTTTTTAATTAATAATCTACACTATCTGCATTTCTTTAGTCACTATTAAACTAATCAACTTAATAAATATATAAACAGATTGGTCACGGAAAGAACGTATTAAGAATTTAAATTAGCTTGCTGATAAGTTACGTAATATTGATAAAATTAATAAGAAAAATTTCTAATCAATTAATTCTGCTGTTTATATTTGAATAATTAATATTTTGATTTTGTAGCAGTTGTTAGAAGTAGCATGTTTAGCTTCATTTTAGGCAGATAAACAAATCGTTTATCTACTCCACTTACCTATTATTTTATACACAGTGTGTTTTTTTTCAATATCTGTATGGCGATCTCGGAAACCATAAGAGTTACACATTTGCTTAAATCGGGAAAGATTTGCTTCTTTAGAAGACTAATCCAGATACGCTTTTGTTGATTTAAGAAAATGCATGGCTTACTAGGTATTCGCAAAAAAGTAAAATTCTCCAAAATCGTTTCAGTGCTTTAAACTTCACCATACTAGTTTTTTAATTTTTCTTAGCATTTTGAAATGCTAAGCTAATGAAGCAAAGTTGAATTTTTTTAAATGGAAACCATAGTTGGCTATGACATATTTTAATAGTGCATTTTTTTCTGACTGTAATGATATAAGGGTTGTATCACTTATTTTAATAAACAATAGGGTAATACACGTTTAGCAAAAATCATATCTTACCATGGAAAACAAAAGTAAGGAACGTGAAGCGTTGATTATCTTCAATTTTGACAATTCGTTAGTGTAATTCTTATCGGTTTTGTGAGTGTGGAGTTGCTTTAGAAAATTAATTATGATGTACGCAAATTTCTAGAAACTTGATATGCTCGAATGTAACATCAACAGGCAACGAGCTACTGAACGCTATTTTTTATTGTATTTTGATCGCCCTCAACCATCTTTAGACACCTTCAAGAATTTATACAACAATTTAAATGAGATTGAGAGTTTTGTGAAGCCCAGAAATAGGGGTAATATAGATGAAAACGTGCAGATAAATGTTCTAGCTCTTGTTAACCAAAATCTATCTACATCAACACGGCAAATTGCACAAGACGCTGCAATCTGGCAACGCACAGTAGTGAGAACTTTAGCAAAACATAAATATCATCCTTAAGTTGGACAAACTTTGCACCCTGGTGACGATGAAAGAAGCTTAAATTTTTGTAATTGGTTCATAAATATGTGCCATGGAAATAACAACTTTCCGATGCCGATCTTAGGACTGATGAAACACATTTTACAAACTGTGGTATGTTCAATCTGTATAATGTACACCTGTGGGCCCAAACAAATCCTCACGGTTTACAAGAAACACGACTTCAGATATTAGGCTTCAATTTATGGTGGTGCGGTGTTATTGGTTCGCAGCTTGTTGGGCCTTTTATTTTTAATGGAACTTTAACTGGAAATCGATATTTGCAATTTCTTAGGGAAGATTTTAACAATATCCTAAATGATCTAAATTTACAAACCCAGTGGTATCAACACGACGGTGCCCCACCCCATTATCAGGCGCAAGTTAAGACATATTTAGTTGACATTTTCCAAACTTGTAGATAGGCAGAAATGGTCCTGTTTTATGGGCTGTTACTTTCTCTGATCTTTCACTTTTAGACTTTTTTGTATTTGGAGTAATAAAAGATCCCGTATACAGAGTGAGGCACCGAAAACGAAACAGACCTAATAGACAATTTTTTTTTTGGAGAGAATGAAAAAGCAGGTCGATTTTTGTTTCAATGGGGACATCTTTCGATCATATCCCTAACTGTCCTACATCCCTCCCCTCCCCTCTGTCACTATTACCAATGAAATTTAAATAGGGAAAGTACTAAGTGTGACATCACTGAAAAGGTAATTTTCTAATGAATTTGGCTATGTGACAGTTCACCATGTAACTTTTTATATTGCCGCCATCTTGCGGAAACAAAAAGTGTTCCGCATTTCAAATAACGATACTTCATTTGAAAGCCAAATTCAACAATTGAATGCACAATTCATAATACAAATGAAAAAAATGGAAAAGTGTACAGTGTATGAATATAAAAATTAAATTGAAAAACCTATTATAAGTCTAACTTCAATAATTAAAAACTAAATTAATTCGCCGTTGATGCTTCAACTGCCATATATGAATATAAATTATATTCGAAACGTTATCTAACGTTTTGAAGCATTTCTGGAGTTATTTGGCGACATTCGGTAATAATACGTTCACGTAACCCTTCTAATGAACCAGGCTGGGTGGCGTATATTTTACTTTTCAAATATCCCCATAAAAAGTAATTTAAGGGGATAAATCAGAAGATCGTGGGGGCCATTCAATAAATCCTGTTCGTCTTTGCTGGGTATTGAGTATGTACTTCATGAAATACTCTTGTATTGAAATCTGACCAATACCGACAGTTATGTCGATTGACAGTCCCGCTGAGATAAAAACTGGATTCATCCGAAAAACAAATGTTAAAAATAAAATTAGGATCTTGTATAGCACGCTCACTCATCATTTCGCAAAATTGTAAGCGGCGATCAAAATTGTCTTCGTTAAGTTCCTGAACCAGATGAATTTTATAGAGATGGAATTTGTTGGCTTTCAAAATAGTTTCCAGATAATTCTACAAGCTTTCTTGTACTAAAAGTTGGATCCTAAAACAGCTACCTCTACCGCTTCGTTTCTTACTGGGTTTTCAATGTGATGTTTTTTATTTTTTACAGATCCTGTTTGTCGAAATTTTTAAATTAGTTCCAAAACGTACTTACGATTAACGTGTGTGTTTGAGTGTCGCTCACTGAAAATTGTACAGGCAGTGTTAGCACATTGATTATTTTTTAAATAATCTTCAACAATTTCTACTCACTCCTGAATACAATAAACCATTTTTATGTTTTACACGTTAATAGACTTGAAGTACTGACAATAAACTGAAAAACAGATGTTAAATACGTAGTTATGGAAATGAAAACCTCTATTTTTATTTTAAGTTGTTGCGGTGAATTAATTTAGTTTTTAATTATTTAAGCCTTATAATAGGTTTTCCAGTTTAATTTTTATGTTCGTACTCTGTACACTTTCCAATTTTTTCATTTGTATTACAAATTGTGCATAAAATTGTTCAATTTGGCTTTCAAATGAAATATCGTTATTTGAAATACAGAATACTTTTTGTTCCGCAAGATGGCGGCAAAATAAAAAGTTACATAATGAACTGTCACATAGCCAAATTTTGTATAAAATTCAACACTTAGTACTTTCCCTATTTAAATTTTATTGGTAATAGTGATAAGGGGGGTGGGGAGGGATGTAGGACAGTTAGGGATATGATGGAAAGATGTCCTCATTGAAATAAAAATCGAGTTGTTTTTGCGCATTTTCTCCAAAAAAAATTTTCCTTCAAGATATTCGATCTGTTTCGTTTTTGGTGTCTCACCCTGTATGTGCGATCATATGCAATCCAGCAGGAGCTACAGAAAGCTGTTATTAATGCGTTTAACAGATAAGATGGGCGTAAAATTAGGAAAGCTGTTAATTCCGTGTTGAGTGTCGCATGTGTGTCGATAATAATGGTGGGCATTTCGCACGCTTACTGTAAATTTCTTTTGTTTTCCATGGCAAGATATTTGTGTTAAACCTAATAATAGAAAAGTGTGTACTGTGCTTTTATTTATTAAAATAAGTGATAAAACCCTTACGTCATTACAATCAGAAAAAAATGCACTATTAAAATGTGTTATGGGTAGCCAACTATTGTTTCCATTAAAAAAAATCAACTTTGCTTCATAATTTTAAAATGCTAAGCAAAATTAAAAAAAACTAGTACCGTGACGTTACTCGGCACAAAATTATCTACAAATTCTATTTAAACAATTTTTATCTATCTTTAGAAATAAACCAATTAAAGCGCTGAAACGATTTTGGAGAATTTTACTTTTTTACAATTATCTAGTAAGCCATGCACTTTCTTAAATCAACAAAGGCGTATCTGGATTATTCTTCTAAAGAAGCGAATCTTTCCCCATTTAAGCAAATGTGTAACTCTTATGGTTTCCCCATAAAAATAATGAAAAAAAAAACTCACCCTGTATAATCGACACTCTCTTTTGAATTTAAAAACAAACTTTGTCATTTATGAATAATAAGATTTTTATATACGTCAATAATTAAATATAGAGAAATTAAATTGTCCCTTTATTATCTTATGATTGTAATAAACAATGTCTATCATCACTAACATTTTCAGATAGTTTTCGTCATAATTAATACATATGAAAATGATTATTATGGTGTTTGTAAATAATATTATTACAATATTCTTTACGTCAATTGCAAATTAGTTAAAATTGCTTGTATTTTATCGAAATATAGGTACAAAGAAAGCACATAAGTGGCGTAAAACTGATTATTCGAAAGTAATTACTTCAAAATGTTTTAAGAAGTTTAATTCATAATGTTTATTTCACGAGCAAAACGTTTGATGTCTTCTAATATTTCGGCAACTTTGTTTTTCTTATTATGCCTATGCAGTCAATCCAATCCGACTGTGACTTTGTAACAAAGGATCTAACACAAGGATAGACAATAAATTTAGTTTTAAGACATATCCCACATATTACAACAGGAGCTCATCCTTTTCTATTCAAAATAACTCTAAGATTTTCATTATGAAGGTTAGTCATGATTACATACATGACTTCTTCTCCTATGAATAATAAATATTTTCAATATTTAGTACTGCAGATTGGTGAAATAATTGTGCCTCTGATGATAGAAGAGTACAATGTGGACCACATATATGAAGATTTAATTTTGGATATGAACTCATCGCAGATTTCTCCTATAACAGTAGTGGCGAACATTCAAAATAGTGGCTTCTGAAAATTTGTTATATGTTCCTTTTAAATATTATTTGATAATGTTAAATGACAGCTATTAAAGTAATGGCGAGTAAATGTTGTTTTTTTAGTATTTTTACCAAGTGTTAACTAATATCGACGATATTTTATTTATAATACATTCTGGCTTTTTTTTTATCGTATACTGTTAGATGAATGAATACCTAATAAAACACATTATACATAAACTTAAGATGTAATAGATCATGATCTTCAACGTCTGATAACACTGATTACAAAAAGCATCACAAGCGATACTCTGTAAGCCAGCCTTCATACACGGACATTGTCGTGTGCAGCCTTCATACACTGACACTGTCGTGTGCAGCCTTTCTTGCATCCACCTTCAACGTTCTTCTTCCAACCCCAATCACCTTGTGATGGGAACTGCTGGGGTTGCGACCATCATATGAGCCCAACAGTAACAAGTCTGGTAGACTGCTCTCTCTCTGTATGCCAATTGAGAGCATCTTGCGAAGGAGACAGCTTGTCCATTGCTCTACCTTTCTGAGTAAACGTGTTTTCTTGCACCATTAACACATTCGTTACTGCTGGTATGGTCATATAGCAAAACTATAAATCGTTCCAATGGTTTCAACATATCTTGTACAATCTGCTGAGTCGGGTCTATTAGGCAATGCACAAAAGGCGATATCTTGACATGGATCCCAGGCGCCCTATGCAGTACTTTTGCCTTTTCATCAAAAAAGGATATAGTGTCGCACCCAGTTAATGCGTGAAACAATGGAAAGGCAATACAACGATCACGATCCAAAGATCTTGCGAAGTCATGTGCTGCGAAGATTCGGTAGTTCCTTTCTACTCCAACAGCAACCCACAGTTCCTCAATGCTAAAACGTTGTGCTGATAAGATGGCAAGAACTAAAACATCGGTGTCCACGGTGCGTATTTCGACTTTGGTACATAGCCTCACATAAATGAAGTAGGATTCTGATGTCGGCTTCCTTGTCTGTCCATGGAGTCAGTCCTATGATGACATCTTGACGAGTTATAGTAAGAACATCACTATCAATTGTGGTAATCACCTGCATGTCAGTGGAAATAGCTGCTGTGGTTGTAGTCAAAAAAGCTGTCATGCTTGTACGTGTCCCAGATAACATCTAACCTTCTTACATGTTGAAGCTGAGATTTGATGTAAGGTATGAATACAGTATTGGCATAACCCTCAAAGGTTTTTGGCAACCCTGGTCGCATTATGTTGACAATTGTAGCAGGTCAAAATAATGTGATAACTACAAATAGATTCTTGTCATACAAGCCCTCGTTTCTGAGTTATAGGCTTCTAAAGTTGCGAAATAAAAACTTTTATTTAATTATAATTTTTATACTATACGTTGAAACAGTATAAAATATTAGTGGTTGATTACGTATATTCATGTGGTGTGAGGATTGACTGAATGCTACACTACCCTCAGAAAGCCAGGGGCGGCTTCAGTCCACCGGTTAACAACTAATTTGTTACAGGGACACCACGTACAATCTCTAAATACCAAAAATAAATTCTCCAATAAATTTACTGACAAAATTGTACTCTTCTTTAAAGTGGATAAAATTACGGTTTAGGAGAAATTTACATTTTTATATTCGGTTGTATGCAGAGAAACGCCTTCGCCATTTTCTGTATAAACAGACATTCTGAAGAAAACAATGATTACGTTTGGGTTTTGGGATAGAAAGGGATTTATTGCAAGTACATTAAGCATGAAATGACCGCTTACTTCAATCTTAAAGCTATACATTTTTTTATGAATCACATCTGGCATGTCTTCTATTTTATCTTACTGGATAAAATCCAAACCATCTGGCATGTCTTGTATTTTATCCTACTGAAGGTGTATTTTGATTGTTACAGATCCTGCCACAGTTCCAGTGTTCCAAATTTTTCAAGTGAGATGGCTTCCGGTCAAAGTTGAGGAACAGGTATTTTAAAATTAAGACTAAAATATTTTTAATTAATATTGACAAAACATTTCTAAAAGATTGCCGTAGGTTAGATGTTTTTCCAAATTTTATTAACGTTGCTAGTAATTCAAATTCATATGCAGGTAAAAAGTCGCTTGAATTTGCCAAGCAGAAATGGTTAGATTTAGAAATTAAATGTCATTATTCAAAACTAACGAAGTTAGAATTAGAGGCTTATGACTCACATTTAAAACTGGTAACAGGTTTAAATGCTAATGAATTTAATGAGTGGATTACTTTTTTGCATCACTTGGATGAGGTCATTGATCATAAAGTTATTGCTAAAAGATTTATACATCAGAAGAAATTGTCAAAATTATGTAGATCCAACAAACAAGTCAACCAAAATGGTAATGCCACAAACGAAAATATCGTTATTAACAAATCTTCTGAGACTTTTAACAAAGAAGAAATAGATTTGTTAAATAAAGGTTTGAAATATAATCTTAATTTTAACAAACCTCCGTTGGATAAAATCATAGTAGGCATAGAAAGTTCGATTAAATCATTGGATGAAAATTGCAAAAACTACGTTAGACAAGCCAATAAAATTCAAATTTTGGAAAATGTCCAGCAGGAGTCAAAATTTAATTTAAATCATTCAGAACTTCGAATTTTGCTTCAGTCAAAGAACTCTTAAGTTCAGGATCTTATTCAGTAATTACCAAAGATCCTCTTCCTAAAATGATTACTTCAACTAGGAAGGTTTTATTAGCATGTAAAGAGTTGTGGATGATTCTCTTAGGTTTCGACTAACGGTATCCAATCCGGTGTTACCTAGAATGTATTGCTTGCCTAAGATTCATAAACCAGGTAAAGCTATGCGACCCATTGTTTCTGGTATTAATTCACCTACTTATCTGTTGTCCAAATGGTTATCTAGTAAATTTCATAATCTCTCCTACCAACAGCCCAACTTCAGTGTGGCAAATTCGTATGAATTTATTGATAAAATTAAAAACACTGAACTTACAGAAAATGAAATTTTTGTCTCATTCGACGTTTGCTCACTGTTTCCGAGCGTTCCAATAGATCAAACCTTAGTTTATTTAGAAGATGTTTTAAAACAAAACCATTTGGACGATAGAGAAGTAGAAGATTTTCTTAAATTAACAGATTTCTGTATGAAACAAAACCTTTTTCAAAATTAACCATCAATTTTTCCAGCAAGAACATAGTACGACAATGGGCAATAGTTTATCTCGGTTTATAGCCAATCTATTGATGGGTAAATTGAGACAGTTAAAACGCGATATGCCTTATTTTCCTAGAGTTTGGGTTAGATCCGTGGATTATGTGTTTGCATCCTTATTACTAAAATTTGTAGCGTTGAGAAGTTTGTAGAAACTTTAAATTCTAAATTTCCGACAATCAAATTTACCCATGAGATAGAGACGTCTCCCGTTCCTTGATACGCTGGTAACAAGAAATGTAGTAAACTAGATATAGATATTTATCGTAAGGAAACTAGCACTAAAAGACTCAAATCACTGTAGACAGCATAAACTCGCGGCTTTTAACTTTTTGGTTCATAGATTGATTAATTTTCCTCTTTCAGTTCAAAATTATAATATAGAATTGGGCACTATTAAAGGAATTGCTGCATACAATGAGTTTTCAGATGAAGTGGTTATGATTATAGTTAGGAAACAAACACATCGGATGAAGGTTAAGAACGTAACTACATTAGGTAACGCTAGAGGACAAATAGAAACAAAGTATGTAACGTTACCAAACTATCCTGCTTATACAAAAGGTCTACCTAAAATCTTTTCCAAATTTAATTTGAAAACAGTCACTACTTCAGATAATAGTTTGCAAGCTCTTTTAGGCAATCCAAAAGATAAAGTGGATAAGCAGGATAGGTGGAGAATTTATAAGATTAATTGTAAAAATTGTGAACAAATATATGTGAGGCAAACTAAACGACCTAACAAAATTCGCTTTAAAGAACATTTAGCTCATATAAAATACAAACGTTGGGACAAGTCTGCCGTATCCCCCAAATATGTTTGATAAAAATCATGTAGTAGATGAAGTACCATTAATCAAACATATTAGTAATAAGCACGAACTTGATTGTTATGAAAGTTTAGAGATCTTCAAAAACAAACAAATTCTAATGAATAATGATGATCAAGGGCCTTTAGGCTACTCTGAACCCATTAAACTTTCATAACTTTCACTTTCACTTTCACCAGATTAGCAACGAAGCGTTACTCGCTGATGGTATATATGTTAAAAATTTTCTTTAATCTGCCCTAGTCGACCGCTGATGATGATAGCGTTCGGTGTTTTCTAATTTTGTGGTACGTGGGTGTATTTTGATTACTACTGTTACAAATACGTATTTATGATTGCTTTATATACCCCGCGCTACCGTGAATAAAATAAGTGATTTAAATAGTTCTCTACATTTTTATTGTTATAACGAAATGTTTACGTGTTTGAGCTCAAACCTTAGACCAAAGGGTGGTATTTGGGCTTTAAGTTAACATTACGATTACATGAGTTTTAACAATCGTACCTGTCCTGGATTTAAAGGAACCGTACATCTCGTAGTAATTCAATGCTACATCAATCCTAAATACAATTTACTATTTAAGCGCCATTTATTATTATTACCATTTTGTTAATATTCAAACCGCTGTATAAACTCACGATTGCCCTGCACTACTGGATTGATTGAGACATTATTGATTTAATAATTATTGTATTGTATTGTTGGGTCAAAGTGCAATTATTTTGATTATGAGTCATAATCAAATTGCGCGGCTATTTTGTTTATAATTATGTCATAATCAAATCCCCCTGCCACTTTGTTTTTTATTACGGCTTCTTTTCGGGGGCCATTTTCAACCCTTGACGGCGCATCTTCAGCCCCTTGATGAAATTTTTAACCCCAAAAATAAGGTCTTTTTGGCCGTATTAAGAGCCTTTTTGGTAGTCCAGCCCCTGCAGGGTAAGCAAACGCGGGTGCTGTGGGGGAAAGGGAGAGTTGGGTCAAAGTCCGATTATTTTAATTACGACGACATAATCAAATTCCGCGTTCATTTTGTTTTTAATTATGAATCATAATCAAATTTCGCGCCATTTTGTTATTAATTATGAGTCACAATCAAAGCCCTCGACCATTGTGTTTTGGTGGGAAATTTGAAATGGTATGTGGGGAACTCATACTATCTCGTAAGCTAGGTATAGGAACTTGTGTTAGGATCTTCGCCTCCTTCGTCGGGCCCCTTGGCGGGAAATTTGAAATGGTATGGGAGCCCTCATATTATCTCATAAGACATATATAGGACGCAGAAACTTGTTCTCGGGTCTTCGTCCCCTTGTCAAAAGACAGAAATTAATCAAACCAGTCAAAGGACCAATCAAATCAGCCAAAGCATATCAAACCAAATCAATCAATCTCGGTACTTTGCCCCCTTGTCAAAAGACAAAAATTAATAAACCCAGTCAAACTACAAATCAAATCAGACAAAGCATATCAAACCAAATCAATCAATCTCGATCAAACCAAACAAATCAATTAATCAAAGCAAATCTTTTAATCAAATCAATTTGTTTTTAATTATGAGTCATCATTAAATTTTGTCGGCTATTTTGTTTTGGTGTGAAATTTGAAATAGTATTCCAATAAGGGAGACCTCATGCTATCGTATAAGACAGGTATAGGTCACCGAAACTTGCTCTCGGGTCTTCGCCCCAAAATTTCGCAGCCAATTTGCTTGTAATGATAAGTCAAATCTAAGTTTTGCCAGCCATCTTGGAGGCCATTTTTGTTTTTGGCGGGAAATTTGAAATTGTATTCTAGTAAATGGGACCTCACACTAACTCATAAGACAGTTGTAGGACTCCGGAACTTGATCTAGGGTCATCGCTCCTTATAAGGTTCACCCCTTGGCGGGAAATTTGAAATTGTATTCTAATAAGGGGCCCTCATACTATCTCATAAGATAGGCATAGGACGCTGGAACTTGTTCTCGGGCCTTCGCCCCCTTGTCAAAAGACAGGAATTAACCAAACCAATCAAATCAGCTAAAGTATATCAAACCAGATCAATTAATCTCGATTAAATAAACAAATCAATTAATTAAATCAAATCAGTTAAGCAACTCAATCTCAGACAAATCACCCTCGATCAAATCAAACAATCAGATCACAGTCAAATCAATCAATCTCAATCAAATCAAACAAGAAACTGAGCTAACAATTCTTCATAACCTTAAGGTTACGATTCTCCCACTGTATATACCTAGCTCCTATGAGAAACAAGAAACTGAGCTAACAATTCTTCATAACCTTAAGGTTACGATCCTCCCACTGTATATACCTAGCTCCTATGAGTGACCGCGCACTTTGTGGATAAAGCTAACCGACTCTCAGAGCTGTTACTCTCACTAAACGTGAGGACACAGGAGTAGGAAAACAATCGATCATCCGCAAATCAATTCAATCTCAATCAAATCAATCAACCAAATTAATCTCAATCAAATTAATCAACCAAATCAATCTCAATCAAATCAATCAACCAAATCAATCTCAATCAAATCAATCAACCAAATCTAATTAGATTACACATATTTTTAAAAAGATTTTTTTTTGTTTGTGACGCCATCTAATGGTGTATTTTTAAACTAATAAATGCGTTCTGTAATAGAAGTTGATCGTGGCCCTACCCAATAGTATGTTTTTAAAAGTATATTTAACTGTCATGGTGAGCATTTTTAAAATAGTATGAGGCCAACATAGGTGGCCGTTAAAAGTATGGGCGGGGATACTAGAAGTAACGACTACTGAAATTTATTGCAAACAACATTACCCGAGATATTAGCAGATGTTCCACAAAATGTTAGAGAAGCTATATGGTTTCAGCAAGATGGGGCCCCCATCCATACTAGCCGTATTGTCCGGAATTATTTAGAAAGATTTGACAATAAATGGACCAATTGCTCCAGATCTAACAAAGCCTGACCGATTGTATATCAATCGCCACCACGCAACCAAGGAGAACATTAAGAAGCGAATCCGTGAAGCATTCGCATCTATTACACAAACAATGCTTAGCAACGTTTATAAATCTTTTAAGCAAAGGATTTTGAAATGAAGTCAAGCTAATGGTGATGTTTTTGAACAACCATTATAATTGTTTGAAATCATATATTAATTTGCATTTGATGAAATAATACGATAGGTGGCTTGTGTGACGTACTAAATTAAAACTTGGAGATCAGGGTATTTCGATTCAGTATCATTTTGGCAGTAAAATAATACAGTATCGTAAAGAGTGAACAATGGAAATGAGCCAAATTCGAGTTATTTTTTATATGAGTTTAAATTTGGACGCAGCGGAAGCAACTCGCAATATTAATTCGGCGCTAGAGAAAGAACTAACTGTATGGAGTTGGTTCGAGAAATTTCTAAAACGATCTTGAATATCATCCACGCGGCCGACCTGATGACTCCATTAATGATGAAGAATTAAGGACTGTAATGGAGAGTAATACGCGCCTAACCGTTCGTGAGATTGCAGACCAACCAGGAGTCCATTATTCTACTGTTTCCAGTAACCTTAAACCATATCAAAAAAGTGAAAAAGTTGGATAAGTGAGTTCCTTATCATTTGACAGAGGCTTACACGAAGCATCGATTAGAAGTTTGCACTCCTCACATCTCAAGAAACGAAACCGATCGTTTTTTGCAAAAGATCGTAACGTGTGACGAAAAGTGGATTCTGTATGATAATCGCCGATGATCTGCTCAGTGGTTCGACGCAGATGAAGCACCGAAAGGCATGATCAAGCCCGGCCTTCACCCAAAGAAGATTTCGGTTACAGTTTGATGGTTTGCGGCAGGAATTAGTCACTACTCTTTCCTGCCATGTGAAACAATCAAGTTCAGGAAATGGATGAAACATTGCGTAAAAAACAACCCGCATTAGTTAACAGACCTACTCCATGGTAACTCAAGACCGCATATTTCACGAACAACGCCAACGGTTCAAAAATTGAACCACGTGAAATATGAGACTCTCATTCATCCTTTTTTCAATCAATTTTTCCGTACAGGGATAAATTCAGTTATAACGCGCTGGGAAAAGTGTATTGAGTCTAATAGAGCTTATTTTTATTAATAAAATTATGTTTAAACAACAAATATTGTAATTTAAATGTTTACTACAAAAATCGGCCATTTCATTTGCTATATATATATGACAATAATAACAATTCAACTAGAAAAATGCAGAAGAAGTTTGAACGCTTAGGACAAAAGAAAAAGACAGCTGAGAAACTCTATCCTACAAAGGTACTGAAAAACATCCAGTCACATACGTACACTGGCCGAGGAAAACGTACTAGCCAAAGGATTCAACTACGCAGTAGTGGCATCACGGATATCATATGCGGAGTGGAAGCAGATATATCACACATGGATAAATTACCAGCCGAAATTGTACGACAGGATACATGTCATACATCAAGGAAAGCACGACTACCGAGGAGAAACCTACAATAACAAGAAGCCGCAGCACTAAAATGACTGCAAAAGAACAAGGACATCACAATAATTCCAACAGATAAAGGAAACATAACAATAGTGATGGACAGCACCGAATACCACCAGAAAATAGAAAATCTACAGAAAGACATAATTTATCAAGGAATTGAGAGAGAAGAACAAGGAAGACAATATCGAAGTCGCCTATTGACGAAGAAATACAAAAAATGCTAATTCCGAAGGAAAGTACATAAAGATGGAACTCCTCTGCGACCTATCGTGAGTTCAATAGGATCACCACTACAATCGATAGCTAAATACCTAGCAAAACATTGGCAACCTTACGCCAACCAAGTAAAATCTTACGTGAAGAATGCAGAACATTGCATCGAAATACTTAAACAAGAAACACCGTTTACATACATACCGGCAGAAGAGGCACTAAATATCACATCACAGAAATATAAACCAGCAGAACATATAATAAATTTGAGCATGCACTGACTGAGAAATACATATTTTACCCACAATACACAAAAATACAAACAAAAACAAGGAGTACCAATGGGATCGCCACTATCACCAGTGATTGCTAATCTGTACATGGAGGAATTTGAAGAAGAAGCCCTCAGGACGGCCACCCACAAACCAAAACTGTGGCTAAGATACGTCGATGTCACCTTTGTCATATGGAACCATGTGAGAGAAAACTTATAGATTTCTGGAACATCTCAACCAGAAGAATAAAACATACAGTTCACGATGGAGCTAAAAAAAGATAAGCAATTACCATTTCTGGATGCATTGATAAAAAGGAACACACCATATACAGGAAACTGGCACACTCGGATCGGTATCTTCAAGCAGACTCACACCGTCATTCAGCACAAGCACAGTCGATATTGAAAACGCTAATACAGCGCTCTAGAACGTTAACTGACGAAGACCACACACAAGCAGAGATAAACCAAGTAAGCAGATCCCTACACCTAAATGGATACAAGGAACGGGACATACAAAGGGCAATAAATCCGAGAAAACGAAACAACACAGGTCAACCAGAAGACGAAGAACCTACAACAATAGTATATCTACCGTACATAAAAGGAACAACGGATAAAATAAGCAAGATACTACAGAAACACAAAATCAAAACAACATTTAAACCAGCAAGGAAGATCAACACGATGCTACAAATTCCTAAGGAACAAATAAACCTAGAAGGGCAAGGAGTATACCGAACTCCATGTGGAGGATGTACTACGGGTTATATCGAACAAACAAACAAGATCAGTGCAAAAAGAGAAAAACACATTAATGCTGTTAAAAAAAGTCCAACTACATCATATTTCAAAACACCACAATGCTAGCCAACATAGAACATTACAAATCTCGCATCATCAGAGAGACTATCGAAATAGAGGAGTACACAGGCAACCTCAATACCAGGGATGATGGATCAAGATTACCAACAACATGGAAACCAATTCTAATGAATAAACATATAAAAACAACACATTCAAACACCACAACAAACCAAAGCGAAAGTGAAGATGCAACGAAAGAAAACAAAAAAGAAAGTAGAGAAAGTGAAAGCGCATCAAAGGCACCAAAAACACGCAATCAAGCGTGTAACCAGCGACTCGGAACACTATATAACACGGAACCTCAACCAAAGGGAGCAACACGAAGCAGCATCCGAAAGTTAAACGTATCCTGAATATGGCAAGTGGAATCTTGCCGAATCGTCGAGTAAACAGTCTACTACAACACCAACGTGGGCCATTTCATAAACTTGAAAATATTTTCCAGGTTTTTGTATTGGCCGTTTTAGTAATAACTTTTTTTTGCGCAAGCCTCTACGATGGATAGTTTCCCAGATACAGTACCTCGCATACTTAGTTGCCCACCCTGTACAGCAAAAACTTGGAATAATAGGCTTTACGTAATGAAATAAGAAATATTAAATGCGCGAAGAGCGAGAATGAGCGATGTAGACGTCCGGAAGTGATAACTCTGTAATACGCATACAGCATAGCGAGATTTGGCAACAGGAACGGCCGCACAGATGACACTGTTGTCTTTTGTCTTGACAACTGGAAGCAAGAATGTTGTCGTGTCGTCTGCCTGTTGGTGTGCTCTTTAACCTCACTCCTCAGTAGTTGTATTACATTAGTGCAGTATGATGTGTACGTACATATTGTTTTAGATTTTTTATTTATTATCATCACATAGAGTATAATAGGTCATAAGTGATTAAGTGAAATGAATTTAATTAGACCTACACTATTACATTTCAAGTGAACCGTCGTATGATTACACGGACTGAGACATGTTAAGTTTATTTCAGTTATTTCGTAGGTTTAACTTATTAGTCAATTTCTGGGGTTTCCCCAACTTCGTTTACATCAAACTAGGCCTAATGCTAAAAAAATTTAAAATCTTTATCCTGACAATAAGAGGCCCGCAACATAACCTCAACCTCTAACTTTATTAGTTTTTCCAGTTACGCCTATTGTTAAGTGTTTTTGACTGTAATTTATTCCATTTCAAATTATATACAGGATGTTCCGAAATTACTAGCCCAAACTTGGGGAACTCCCTATCCCTATCCCTAGCAAGCAAAAAGAGAAGAAGATGAACCGCCAGAAGGAGTTGCTTTGGAACATGAACCTGAACCAGATGTAGAAGATGTGTTAGGCTCGTCATCCGGTCAGTCAACCACAACTACAAAGGACAACACTCCTGCAGATGAAGTGCAGATGCCCAGCTGTTCAACTGACCAATTGACAGTTGGTCAATTAATAAGCGTGATCCTGTTCATGGTTCAGGTTTGGCTAAGGCGTGTTTTAGTGAAGCCTCATTTCAACCACGAGAATTAGATTTCCCTAAAACCGAAAGTAGGAAATTTAGGCCAAAGTGATATAAAATGCTTTCTTGGTTGGTTTTACAACTCAGAAGAAAAAAATACTGGAGAAGATGTATTTACACTCAGTGGGTTTTCCAAATGGAAGAAAGCTGTAGTCTGTTTGAGAATCATGAAAAGAGTAACTCACATCGAAGTAGTAACACTAAACTGAATTCGCTAAAGGAAGCAGACAAAAGTGGCACTGTTATTGAAAAAGTATTCGTGGCTGGCAATCCATAGTCCTAAGAGGTCATGATGAATCTACAGATTCAAATAACATAGGAAACTTTTTGGAGATGATGAAGCTTCGTTCCAAAGATAATATACAGACCCGAATTTGAAGTGAGCCACCCTAAATACCGATCAAGTCTACAAAGCCGTAACTTTTTTATTTATTGATGGATTTTAGCGATTTTTGAGATCTTAGCGATTTTTAAATTATTTTTTTCTAAATTATTCAGATTCAAACGGCAGTTTAAAAATACTTACATTTTCTACATACGCCGCCTCTACAGGGAGCAGGTGTTTGTAATTTTTTTCAGTGGAGTGTCTCGGCATTATTAAATACCCTGTATATTTACTCTAAAGCTATAGCTACCTATATATGTCATCATCCTACCAGTTGTTGAATTTTAGCTCTATCTTTTATAGATCAAGAGATAAATTGAAAAAAAAATGTATTGATACTTTAATAACAATTGAATATTGGAATCACAAATATTATTAATCATGAGTTGTTCCTCCTTGAGCCCTTATTACTTCATGAGATCATCTGGGCATGCTCCTTATAATCCTGTGGATTAAGTCGCCAGGTAGCGCGTCCCACTCTTCCTGCAGAGCAATAGCCAGTCGTTGACATTATTGTGAGCATTGAGGATTGAGGTCTGGAGACAATGCAGGCCATACCATTCGTGTAATACCATGATTCCCATCAAAAAAAAAACCGACCAATTCGGTTTTCCGGTTGCCTAGTGCTATGCCTCCCAAACCGTTACAGAGCGTCCATCAAAAGGAACGTGTTCTACAGTGCAATTCTGGCCATACCTCATTCTGCCGTCTCCACACGTGTTTATGATTACTGTCTGGATGTAAGCAAAAACGTGATTCATTTGTAAATAGACAGTTTGACCAGTAGACATCATTCCAGTGTTGGTGGTCACGAACAAATTGTAGACGATTTCTTTTATGAGCAGCAATTCATGTTGGATGCTAGCGGGTAAATTTAGAGGGCAAATTTGCCTCCTTAAGTCTATTTATTATAGTGACATTGTAAACATTAACTCCTCAAGTAAAATCTATTTTACCTGCGTGAAATCTAAATGTCGGTTCTGCAGAAACAGTTCTTCTCAAAAATCTGTCCATTGCAGAAGTTGTGAAACGCTGTAGCCTCCGCCGTGTGTGTAATTTGGTGTTGTTTTCCAGATATCTTTTCTATGCCCGATTTGCGGAACACCTTGACACACCCAAACGTCTACTGACTTCTCTACGCGAGGTACCTGACTCAATCAGTCCAATACATCTTTCCATAAGATCGTTTTCTAATCGACGCATTTTAATTTAAGTAATATTTATTTTGCAGAGTGACAATCGTGTCAAACAATTGATCAAAAAAGTCAAAGAATCTTGTCTAAGCCAAGTTTACATTCTTTAAATTCTGTTTACCAAGTTGAAAATTACAAATGTAAATATAATCGTTTTTCAATTTATCTCTTGATCTACAATAGTCTTAAAATTTAAAAACTGGTATGATAACGACAAATGTAGGTAGCTATTGTGTTCAATAAGACCGAGACACTCCACTAAAAAAAGTTAAAAAAATCTTCTCACGTACAATAAGACCGAGACACTCCACTAAAAAAAGTTAAAAAAATCTTCTCACGTATATCACCGTATAGAGGTAGTGTGTGTAGAAAATGTAAGTGTTTTTAAACTGAATAATTCTGAATAATTTAGAAAAAAATAATTCAAAAATCGATGAAATCCATCAATAAATAAAAATGTTCGGCTTTGTAAACTTGATCGATATTTAGGGTGGCTCACTTCAAATTCGAGTTTGTGTAGTTTAATAAAAAAATTCGACATAGAGCATCGGAAAAATTTTCAGTATACTTCAGCGACTTTCCAGAATGAGCTACTGTCCATTATTGGGGAACAAATTAAATTGCAAAGTGCCGAAGAGGTTAAAGAGGCAAACGTTTTTGCAATTAGAGCTGATGAGACTCAAGACATAACAAAGTACTTACGAACAAGTAGCTATTGTCTTGAGGCATGTTAATGATAAGTTAGAAGTTCCTGAGTCATTTGTAAGGTTTTACCGTGCTAAAAGAACTGACGGCGAAACACTGGCAAACGAACTTAAGAATGTTTTGATTTCACTGAACTTGAACATTGAACATCTGCGAGCTCGTGCTATGATGGGGCCCATACAAAGAAGTTGCAGCTATAATTATTCAAGAAGCCCCTCTGGCAATGTACATTCACTGTAACGCACATATATTGTGCATTGTAAGCTGTTGCACAAGCGTGACTTCAATAAGAAACACGTTAAGGCTTTGCAACTTCATTGAGAAATCAATTAAGCGACATCCTGTTTTTGAAAACACTCAAAAAAGTGTAAAAAGATTTAGTGGTGGAACATCAACATTGAAGTCTTTGGGTGATACCAGATGTGCTTGCCGTGTCGAAGCAGTGCATTCTTTATTAGATAGTGTTGCTACTAATCTTACGACTCTCCGAGAGATTTCTGAGATACACCCCGACAGTGGTGGACAACCCAATGCGTTGTTGAAAAATATGGAGTTCTAGCACAAGGTGACATACTGTCAAACACCCTTCAGTCAAGCAGTGTGACCTACGAAGATGTGAAATCTGTGATAAATAGCACACGCGAAGTATTGCAATCCTTCAAAACAGATGTTTTTCATAAAGTTGCTCAATCACCTCACTGAAATCGCTGACATGTGCGGTTTTAGAGCTGCCGAGCTTTACTCCCTTCCCCAAAATTAGGGGGAGGGAGTAAAGCTCCATTTAAATCAGTACAGCAGTACTACAAAGTTTCAATCTTCTGGCCAGTTATCGATATCCTAAACGAAGAAATAGATGATGTAGACACAGCCAGTGTACAGTGCATCCAATTTTGGTTGAGACAGCCAAGTATCTCGGTTGTTGTTGAAGATAGAACCTTGCGGTTTTTGCGGTCCTGTGCCACTTTTTTGTGAAACTCAAGATGTCCTGAACGGATTTTTCCTAACTTCTTTCGTTCATAAGTTACAGGGCGTTTTTGAAAATTCACACTTTTTAGACCCCCTCCATATCTACGAAGTTTCTCAGGGATAATGTCAAATTGAAAACTTTTATGTAGAATTCAGTGGCGCACTCAATTTTTTTTCGGGGTATGGTTATGGAGATACGACTCAAACTTATGATTTTTGCAATGGAACACCCTGTATTTTATCACCTCATTAAATTCCTTATTTTTTTTCCTTCAAAATGATGTATAATATATAAATATAAATTCTTCAAAAATGCTCCAAAATCACTAAAATATTGATTTTTTAATAGTAGGCTATGGATTTTTCATACAAAAAAAGTGCAAATTGAATAAATACTACTTGTGATTTTTCCATGAAAGGAACAAGAACAATACTAACACTAATTCACTAACAAAACACAAAACGTAGGTAACTAATAGCAACAAATAAATAGTAATAAAAAGTTCATAATGTAGAATAAGCAACTAATTAAATATTTACTCATACTATTTCATTTCGTAATTATTTGGTAATTTATTCATTTAATTGTTCAAATTGATGTCCATTTTCCCTAACACACAATTGACACAATTTCTTAATACGTCTTAATGTATTTAAAATTATGAACGGACGATTTTGTCAATTCTGGAAAACTGCCTCTGTTGTTGCACGAAGTTCTTCAATATTAGTGTGTCTCTTACCGTATTTTTCAAAAAACCCCATAAAAAAAGTCCAACACTGACAAATCAGGTGACCACCTAATGGGTCCATTTGTTCCAATCCAATGGTCCTGGATAATTTCTTTTAAAAACGGCACAATCAACCTCGAATTGTGGGCAGGGGCACCGTCTTGTTGGAAGTAAATGGCATTAAGATAGGCGAGGGGAACATTCTCCTGGAATTCTGGTATTACTTCTTCTAAAATTGCCAAGTACCTATTCGCGTTGAGAGCGGTATTTTATTGATGTCCCCAATAAACAAAACCAAATCGACCCTGTGATTTTAGAAAAATTGCTTTTTCAGTCATCCCCTATGTCTCTGTTATTGTCAGACATATTAAAAAAGGAAAAACTGATATTTGTAGATTTTTTACGTAGAATCCAGTGGCGTACTCGGATTTTCTTTAGAGGTCACAGTTTTTGAGATATTGACATAACCTACTTTTTTTTATTATTGGACACCCTATACATTTTTTTTAAATCTTTTTCCCCTTGCCAAGAGCTTTTCAAAAATATAGCATAGTCTATATTTATTTTTATAAATAACGTGACAAAATGATTTTTTTTCTATAATTTACATTGATAATAATGGATAGCCGTGGGTAACCACGGTAACGCAAAAAAACAAAATAATTAACGTTCTGCCATTACTTAGGTATTTGATTTTTGAAGTTTCTGCTTCTCTCAAATTATTCCTGGTTACATTTTCCCAAATTTAGTGCTGATATTTATTGCTTTTCGTTGTTTTTGTTTATTGTTATCGTTCCTGTTCTTGTTGTTGTTGTTTAATTATTTTTTAATATGGTTCGAAACCAAAAATTTGAAAACTTTGAGAAATATGATATGGATACCTGCTTCATATTATCTAATGAAAACGCAGACCAGGCCTTAGAACTCTATCTGAACAGGTCAGTTAAGCTTTACCTTAGAATTTGTATTTATTTTATATACCTATTTTGTCATATAGATATCCCGAAAGAAGACAACCCGACAGAAGAATATTTCAAAAATTAAAATTTAATATTTGCCAACGTGGATGTTTTGACAAACCTCGACCCCGAGTTTACAACAAAGAGAACGAGGAATCAGAGATCAACGTTTTAGCAGTTGTTCAAGCCACTCCTGAAACCTCGTGCAGGAAAATAGATGAAGAGACCGGTGTGTCTAAAACAAAAGTGCAAAGGATTTTTAAAAAAACATAACTTCAAACCCTACAACAAGTATAAACTTTTTCATCATCTGCACCCTGGTGATGCTGAATGTAGATTCGAGTTCTGCAATTGGTTTATAAATATGAAAACTCAGGACAATAATTTTGAAAAAAAAAAATAATTTGGTCAGACGAGGCACATTTCACAAGTTCGGGAATTCTTAATAGACACAACTCTCGGTTTTGGAGTCAAGAAAACACCCACATGATTTTCCCTAGAGAGCGTCAAGGCAGGTTCGGATTTAATGTCTCCTGCTTTATTTTTAACCGAAAAATAGTTTACAAGATTTATGAAGAAAACCTAAACTCTAATGGGTACTTACAAATTCTACAAGAAAAAACTATGAACATTTTAGAAGATATTCCACTGGCTCAACTGAACGATATATTCTTCCATCAGGATGGGGCTCCAGCCACCATGCTAGAATAATACAAAACTGGCTAAATGAACGTTTTCCCAGGAGATTGATTGGAACAAATGGACCTGTTCGATGGCCACCACGATCAGCGGATCTCTCGGTTTTGGATTTTTTTTGTGGAGGTATTTAAAGAATAAAATTTATTCAAGGCAACATGCCACCATGCAACAATTAAAAATTGCAACGGAAAATGCTTTTGCAGAATTACGAAGACAATAATTTATTTTTGAAAATGCTATTAAAAGAATTTATAAACTTTGTGAAACTTGTAGGAGACATAATGGTCTGCAATTATAACAATATTTGTGATTAGTTAATTATTTTGTTTTTTATCAATGTAAATTATAGAAGAAAATCATTTTGTCACGTTATTTATAAAAATAAATACAGACTATGCTATATTTTTGAAAAGCTCTTGGCAAGGAGAAAAAGATTTTAAAAAAATATATTGGGTGTCCCATAATAAAAAAAGTAGGTTATGTCAATATCTCAAAAACTGTGACCTCTAAAGAAAATCTGAGTACGCCACTGGATTCTACGTAAAAAAATCTACAAATATCAGTTTTTACTTTTTTAATATGTCTGACAATAACAGAGTTATAGGGGATGACTGAAAATGCAATTTTTCCAAAATCACCTTGTAGCACACAAACTAAGATGGCTATGGCAAATTTGATTAGTGCATCTTTGGTTTCATTAAAAAATAGCACGCTGTCGCGAAAACCCCAAAGTTCTACTCTAAAAAATAAGCAAGATACCCCGTAAAACATACGAAAATGGGACAACCTGTACAATATGTGTCTTGTGTCTGAACTGAGTTGTTTTTACAAAATGGAAGAATCAAGAAACAAATCATTCAAGAACGAGCTGACGTTTTTGTACATAAATCTTTGAAAAGTGTGCTACCTATGCTTTTTGAACGTTTTCGTTTGTTTTTTACGATTCCAATGAACTGCTTTACATGTGATTTAGTTAATAACTCAAGTCATTAAAAATTATTGTTTTACGGTAAATTGTTAGCAATTAAATTGTTGTAAAAATAGTCTGAAAGAGCTTCAAAAACTAACAAATTTAAATCCGATTTGTACAAATTTTCCCCAAGCCCCCCTTTTACCTATGGGCATCCCCCCCACCCCGATCCACGATATTCAGGCAAGTCTTGCCACCCCAGGTAAAAAACTGAAATGACGCCTATGCTTCTCACACCTCCTGCATGGCAACAATCATATATTTTACTAAATCTAGTGTTATTTACCTTATTCCTAATTTGATTTATATCAACAAAACAAATACAATTACAAATTGCAAATCTTTGTATTATAAAACCTTTTAATTATATACTAAGTAGAAGGGATTTTTCTGAAATTAATAAATTATAATAAAACAAATAAACGTTGCGGATTGTGGTTTTTCTTAATGAATATGTATAACAAAAGATTAGCTGTTTCTAGATCTTCATGCGTCATCATGCTACTGCAAAGTTACATTAAAATTATAATCACTCTGTATCTTAAAACGTTAACAAAAAAAATTGTTTTTAAGTCGTTGTGTGACCAACTGCGATTAAATAAGTTTTTGATATTTAAGTTATTAAATAGACTATTAAAAAGCTGAATACGAATTGTGTAACGTTTTGACAAAAATTATTTTAACAATGGGATGCTTTTGATTTACAAATGATGTAAATTATTTCATTAAAATGAAGTAAAAAAATAAATATTCAAAGTAGAAGTTTTGTTTACGTATATATCTAATTTAGTACAATCTATAAATAAATTAAAAATATAAAAGTAAAGATGTGTCATTATATTAGAGATTTTGATCAAATGGTGATGACATTATTATGTTTACAGGGTCCAATAAAATAATATTTTGGTTAATTAACGGTTAAAGAACTTTAAATACTCCTAAACAAAAAGATTATGAATTTGTCAGGTGCCTGGGAAAATGTAGTAGGTAGTTATCAGAAAATTGTAAGTGATAAGATCATCGTCAGTAATGTACGGATTTGTACGTGTTTTTTGTATTCGATGGTAAGCCGTTACATCGGGCAGAACGTTGTGATTGCACATTAAAAATAATCTTACCTTTAACCGATGTAGATTACCATCACGTGCAGCATTATAAACGACGCTTTTGTAATCCATTTTTGGTAATCACCTCTCACAGAACAAAATTAAACTCGCGAATCAAGTAAAAATTCAAACTACATCACTAACTAATCACCTCCACAGCTGACTAGCAACTACTAGTGATAACCAAAACAGAAGAGTGGGTAAATTCGGACCACATTTGAACCACTATAATTAAACCTCAGTAAAGTTACCTTTATTCGATTTCGTAAACTGAAATGTTGTTGTAGCTATTTGTTATTAGATGTCGCGGATAGTGTTGCGAAACAAATTGAAGTATGGAACCCACGTGGATTTGACGAGATACTGTCCGTTAAATATATAGGAGGAGCAATACTAAACACTTAGCCCTATTGGCTATTATAGCTATGACGCTAAAACCGAATAACCACGTGGGTTCGGTTATACCCCGACCCGCGGGACACGGCAGATGAGACCGGTCTTACAGCAACGTTGTGTGTATTGGTGAATCCGCGCCGCTTCTTTGCGTGAACAATGGATTGTGCGCGTTGGAAGTGCGAAAAGTTCCTTTGATATTTTTATAAAAATTGGAATCGGAATGCGTCATTGGTGAGTGCGATTCATGTGGATTACTACTCCTGAATTTTCCTTTCCTTAAATTTACAAGAAAAGGACTGAAAGTGTGAGATTAAATTTATTAATGACTGTTTTGTGTTACCAGTGATAATAAATGTTTAAATGTGCGCCTACGTAATTATATGGAGCGGTTGGTGGTTCTTGATGATTTGTTGATGTGATGAACCGCCGGTGATAGTAGAAACAGCGTGCTTGCAGCAGGACAGCATAACAATGTACCCCACCCCCACCAGACACCCATCTGCCGCGGTAAGTGGTTGTTTAGTTTTCCCTGTCCCGTTTTATTTCCGTCCCTTACCGATACGGTCGTGTAAGTCCGGAACTTACCCTAAATATTGCCCAATGTGCTTAATAACTATTAACTTCGCATAACTTTTTTTTAACAGTTCGTAAATTTAGTTTTTCACAAAAGCGAGCTTTTTTTTGGTTTTTATATACAGAAAAAAAATTTAATTTATTTCAGAATACAAAAGGCGCGATAATAGATTCTAAAGTTTAAATTATATTTTGGCGTTTATTGTTTGAAACACTGTTAAGCGAGCGTCTATTAATTTTTTAATTCTTGCTTAATCTTTTACTAATTTACTCCCTGCTACAGCATTTACAAGAATCGTCATAGTGTTGGTGCTAATTCCTTCATTCGCAACCATGTCATTAAAATGATTATACATTTATTAATGCGGAAGAGTTGTAGAATTATAATATTTATAGAGTGCAGGTATACTACTTAACCTTTAATATTTATATCAACACGTGTACAGTTATAACTATTTCCTTTTCTTATCTATAATGTAATTAACGAATAGACAATTTATTGAATGAATACAATCATACTGTCAACGTCACTCCAGAATGAAAAGACTAACAGGTTATCAGAATGGATTTCAATTAAAACAAAATACAGTCAATATTTTATATAAAAGCTTGTAGGCTTCTCTTAAAAAAATCTATTGAAGGCTTAATTTAAAAATTACAATGCGTTATTATCTTTAAAAGTATAAGATAATACAAGATATTTGATTAGAAATTCTTTTTAGGATGATTAATTAAATTGTCGTTTTCCATTGAATAATATTTTACACCGGTTCTCAAAATCATAAATTCGTCTATAACCATTTCATATCCACCCTTTAACGACCTTTTAAAGATAATTAAAAAATTGTGGTAGTAAAAGTATTTGGAAACACATTAAAAATGTAATGTATAACATACGTCATTTTTCTTCAATTAGAACAAAGAATGAACGCCAATAACGGCCATATTTAGTTTCTTTCTCAGTAACATCACTTATTTATTAATATTGCAGAATTGCCCAGGTAGGCGCTGGAAAAACAATTAAAACCAATTGCTTAATTTAAAATTTAAAAAAAAAAAGAAATTCTTTATAGGATAATTAAATCGTCATTTTCCGTTTAATCATATTGCACATCGGTTTTCAAAATCATAAATCTGTCTATAACCATTTCATATCCACCCTTTAACGACCTTTTAAAGATAATTAAAAAATTGTGGTAGTAAAAGTTTTCAGTTTCTTTACAAATCTGAAACTATTTTGTAGAACAAAAAATATCAAACGTTTCATTCACGTTGTAATTTGGCTAACTTTCTAGCATGACACACCACATACTTCTGAACTCTCTGTATGATTAGAATAATCCTGTTTTATTTATACCATAATAAGATATATTTATTTACCATCATTATGATTTTATTATGACCTACTTAAATTTACAATTATTTCTAAAATTTGTCAAACTCATAGTGCGGTTTGCTTTATCCTAAATAATTACTCTCAAAAGTTGAATTTGTGTAACAAAATTTTATCAAATTAAAATGGTTTACTTTATAAATAACTTTAATTTAACATTAGTTAATTCTTGACAAATCCAATTACAAAATAATAATTTCCTCTTACTAGCTAAAGGCCGTAATTGTTATACTACATTGAAAACAGAATACATTTAATATAATTTTAACTAGGGTCAACCCACCAATAAATGACCAATTAGAACATATTTCTTGCATATATATATATATATATATATATATATATATATATATATATATATATATATATATATATATATATAATAAATTTATTTAATGTGTATTTAAATTAAATATACAATTAATTAATTTAAGATGTAACATTTTGTCAAATTTGAAAATTAAAACATTTTTTCAAATTTGACAAAATTGTTATACATTTTAAATTTTAACAAACATTACTACTGATCGAAGAACTTAAGTGTTATCGAAAGTTTAGATTGTATAATTTAAGACACCATTTAAAACCCCAAAAGATAAGTATTTTATTATGAGTGTAATGGTGAAAGTTTACATTTTCATATATATACAGGCTGTTTCACGATGAGTTACACTATCTATATATAGGAAACTACTCACACGATTTCTATAAAATTGGCATAGATAAATAACAAGTTATGGAAATATGTGAAAATATTTTGAATTCACTTCCGGTTATACCGAAGTGAAACAACTTTGTATTTTAAATGTAACACTGTATGTTTTAACTTTCGAAATCTACGTTCAATTTTAATGTCACTTTGTGTAGAATATCCTATAACTAAAATTTATACTTTTCGAGATACCTATTAATTTTTTTAATGGAAAATTGACATCAGACTTCGTATGGAAAATTCTGTGAACATCCAATACCAAATAAAACATATCTTATCGGGTTAATTAGTAAGAAGATCAAGGTAATTGATGACTTGTCGAAAACTGCTTTTCTGCATACAGGCTTCTTAAAAAAATGATGAAAATTTAACTTCAAAAATGTCAAATATTTTAATTTTATTAAATGAAACTACTATATTTTTATTCTACATATTTCTTAATTCTACGGCCAAAAATAAGGGAAGTTTATGTTCACTTCCCTATACCCAAACTTAAGCATTTTTGAGATATTAACACGTTTTTATAAATATTAATTATTTCTGCCGTATTGTGCTTATTATAAGTAGGCAGTGTTTTTTAATTTAATTCCACATACATAAATTACAAAAACTCATAACAAGTGTTCACAATCTTCCCTTGTTCAAACGTCTCATCTAAAAATTGGTTTACCATTCGGGAACAGTGAGGAGGAGCTCCGTCATGAAGAAAAAATATTTTTCTAAATTCTTGCGGTGGTAAGCGTTCTAAATAATTTGTTTTTAATTCTTTTAATATGTTGAGATATCTTTGAGCTAAAAAAGTAGTTTTTAGAAAATAAAAAATTATAAAATTATGTTACCACAATTTCTAACCGTTTAAGTTTCCATCATAAAAGTGGAGAGCTGCAACCTGGTTGTCTCTGATCGCACAAAACACATTAGAGTCCCATCGCTCTTGAAAACTACACCTTGTAGAAACCAAACTATTTTTAGATTATGCAGCTTATAAAAATAGACAACTTTCGTATTTAAACTTATCTTCTAAGTTTAATGGCTAAGGAGCTATCGACCGAATACGCTATACTCTATATATATATATATATATATATATATATATATATATATATATATATATATATATACACACAGGCTGTTTCACGACGAGCTTACATTATCTATATATATAGTAAACTGTTGTGTTGATTTTCTTCGCTCCAGTAATGCAAATTGTGTCTGTTAAACATTTCGTTTTTCGTAAATTTTGATTCGTCGCACCATATAATATTCTTTAAATATTCATTATCTTCTTGACATTTTATCAACACAAATTCTGCAAATTGTATTCTTTTATTATAGTCTGTTTTCCTTAAACTTTGAACTAGGTTAAAAGAGTAGGGATGAAGCTTAAGTTTTTTTAAAATTCGTTGAATAGATACCATTGGTACACCTAAATCTCTCGCACCACAACGTAATGACGCTTCGGGATAAGCAGCATAGTATCCAAGAACATTAATTTCATTGTCACTGTTATCAACAACAGGCTTCACTTTCTTAACTTTTGCATGAAAACAACCAAATTGTGTTAAATTGTTTATTATTCTCTTCACTGTGTCACGGGTGGGTCGTGGTCGATCTGCATACCTTGTATCAAATAAAGCGCATGTTCTAGTAACAACTCACATTCACCATGTATTAAACGTAAATTTAGATCATCGTGATTGTTTAGTTCCAAACGAGCCATTTCTATCACTTTGTAAAAATGCGATTAACCACAAATAATGACAACTAATACTATTTAATTATGACAGCTACATACACAGCCTGCTAAAATAAAATAATAAATAATAATAAACAACAATACGGCAGAGTAATTCATAAACTTCCCTTATTTTTGGCCATAGAATTAAGAAATAGGATAAAAATAAGGTACTTTCATTTAATAAAATTAAAATATTTGACATTTTTGAAGTTGAAATTTTCATCATTTTTTTAAGAACCCTGTATGCAGAAAAGCAGTTTTCGACAAGTCATCAATTACCTTGATCTTCTTACTAATTAACCCGATAAGATATGTTTTATTTGGTATTGGAGATGTTCGCACAGAATTTTCCATACGGAGGTCTGCACCTGTCAATTTTCCATTAAAAAAATTAATATCTCGAAAAGTATAAATTTTAGTTATAGGATATTCTACACAAAGTGACATTAAAATTGAAAGTAGATTTCGAAATGTTAACAACATACAGGGTGTTACGTTTAAAATAACAAAGTTGCTGTTCACTTCCGGTGTAACCGGAAGTGACATGTCTATCAAAATATTTTCCACATATTTGCCATTCCTGTTGGTCATCAACACCGCTGGTCACTTAATATTTGGGCCGAAATTATTGGGATAAGATTCATCTTTAAACTTCTTGCGCAACGAATTTGAAACCTTTATTGAAGATTTACCTTTACAAACCATTAAATAAATGTGGCTGCAATTAGATGGCGCTCCTCCGCATTTTAGCAGAAACGTTAGAAATTATTTAAATATCCAGTTTCAAAACAAATGGATTGGAAGAGGAGGGCCGATCTCCTAGCCTGCAAGATCGCCTGACTTGACAAAGCTGGACTTTTTTCTTTGGGGTTGATTAAAGAAAGTCTATCAATCCAACGACTGTAGATGATATGAAGACAAGAATTAGAGACGTCATTCAAAATATAAATGTTTCCACGTTACGAAAAGTAAATTTGTCGTTTATTCAAGAACTTCATGTTTGCCAGCAACAAAATGGTGGTCACATTGAACATTTATTATAATTTTAAGTGCTTGTATTTCAGTTAATATGTTTTTTAGTTTCTTATGTATTCATAACTTGCTTTGGCCGACTAATGTTACTCTTCTTCAGTGTTATCAACGAAAAAAATTTAACAAACTTAAATATCTCCGAAACTATTAGCGATAGGTATAGAACATATTTAATAGTGATTGATAGACGAAGACAATTAAAAAATATAGGTGTCCATTTCAAAATCAAGATATAGGTAGAATATAAGGCGATCCTGGACCAGTTCAAGGTCACCCATGTAAATCTTATGGATTTATTTCAAGGTCAAGTGAGTTTTCTCGTTATGCAGAACCGACGTCTCAAGCATGCTTGTGGTGGGGATTTAAATTTTGAGTCACTGCCTGGTGTGAAATCGAGCTCTTTCAAGGTCAATTTAAGAGATTTAAAATGTAGTTGGTCAAGGTCAAAGCTAAAAGTTGCAAGGTAATCATAAATCAAAATAGTTTTGAAGGTCAAATTTTGACTTACGGTGGTTTTAGAAATATAAAAAGGTCAAGGTGAAAAGCTAAAATAGAACAAGGTAATCATAAATCTAAAATAGTTTTCAAGGTCAAGGTTATTGACCTACTGGTGTATATTTAGAAGTAAAGGTCAAGGTGAAAATAAAAAGAAATTAAAAAAAATTTCAAATTTTTGGGAAAAAAATTTTGGGTATCACAATTATTTTTCAAGGGAAAAAATTTAAAATAAAAGGGGGAAACCAATTTTAAGCACGTTGTAATATGTAGGACACATATTTCTTATATAAATTACGTGTATCTAACTCACTGTGTACTGAAATTTGTCAAGGTCACAGGTTAGTAACATTGCCTATTTGTAGCAAGTCCCTTCAAGGTCACCAGAAAAGTTACTAGGTTTTTGACTATCCTGAAGGTCATTGCCCTCAGTCTAAGCAAGTCTATGTGTTTCAAGGGCACCCTATTCTGAGAAATCAAGAACAAAGGGTTGTTTAAAGTCTATGCTTTCAAGGTCATGAGAGAACAAAGACGATCTATTGTTTCGGCTGAGTCATTTCTGAAATTCTAGGAAATCAAGAACAAAGACGATGCATTGTCGATGGTTCAAAGTCTATGCTTTCAAGGCCATGAAAGAACAAAGACTATCTATTGTTCCGTTATTCTAAAAAATAGATTATCTCAATTCTAGGAAATCAATTGGTGACCCATTGTCAACGCTTCAAAGTCTATGCTTACAATTTTCAAGGTAAAAGAACAAAAGCGATTCATTCTTCTGGTCGAGTTATAAAATAAATTGTTATCTCAATTCTGAGAAATCATGAACAAAGACGATGTATTGTTCAAAGTCTATGCTTATAATTTTCAAAGGTAAATGAGAAAGACGATTCATTGTTCTGTTGATTTATAAAAATAGATTGTTATCTAAATACATCTCTTTCAAGAACAAAGCAATCCATTGTCAACGATTTAAAGTTTATGCTTATAAGGTCACACCTCTGATAACAAAGACGATCCATTATTCAGTTATTTTAAAATAGATTGTTATCTCAATTTAGGAAATCAAGAGCCCTGAGGTGCATGTTTTGCAATGCCACACCCTCAAGTGAGCTAAACAGGTCCGTTAAACCGGTAGCCGTTTCCTAAAACAGGTAGCTGTTTCTTTAAACAGGGTCCGTTTCAAAACAGATAGCTGTTTCGCAGCATTTCTTAGAAATATAGAAAGGTCAGTGAAAAGCTAAAATAGAAATTGCAAGGTAATCATAAATCTAAGAATAGAATTTTCAAGGTCTACTCCACTTGAAGGTTACGACGAAGATCTCATAAGGTATGCATAAAAAGTAGGTCATGAGCTCATTGAAGGTGAATACTCCACTCAAGCTAAAATAGAAATTGCAATGTCACCATCCTCATCATATTACTAAATATGTCAAGGTCAGAAGCTAAAAATAGAAACTGCAATGTCATCATCATCATATTACAATTCTTAGAAGTCTTAGTGGCCAAAGGTTATTGATCTGTATATCATAGCTAAAATGGTTGTCAAGTCCTCACTAAAAGGTGATCGCGTTACAGCTAAAAGTATAGTGACAGCATCATCGTTGAAAGTAGCTTATGCGCGTAACCAGATATGTATGGTAATCAAAGAGATGGTTCATATCTGCACTAATGTAACATAGTTCGTTTAGTAACAATATAAGGAAATAGTGTAATGGGTAGAGTGTTGTGTCAAACATGTGGATGGCATACGCTCAAGAGCAATGGACCAAAGCAACTGACCTGAGAACAGCGGTGGAACGTTTGAAGCAAGAATTTTCAGCATTAGTATTCGATGCCGAAATGAGGCGGTTTAGGGAGGTGATTATAGTGAAGCGGAGTGTAACGTCCTAGTGAAAAAGTATGAAGGAGTAAAGATATGTGAAAAGTTTTAAATTTAAAGGAAATATGTAGAACATGTTTTGTAGAAGAACTGAAAGCTGTGCATCAGTTTTGCAACGATGTAAAAAATGGACGGCATCTCCTGATGGTAGCAGTTCATCCTCATCAGATGCAGATTAGCCTATCAATACAATTATCAAAGTACACTCTCTAACATCATGATGCAGTAATATATAGGACAGTTCCGGTGTCAACTATAATTCATAAGCGTTCTCGAATCAATAAAGATGGATCTATCTGCATTGAACAGTAGCACTTTCTGTAAATCCTTCACGAACGTAAAAGACGCAAAATATAAAGTGATTGATATGAATACTATCAACACAAAGTATAAAACATATTATCATTGAAACCCAGAACTTTAAGTATACTTACCTTAGGATTTTATGAATAGTTCAAAAGAAGAAGAAGATCGCATTGAAAAGTTTAAGCATCCGGTTGAGAATGACGCACCAGCACGGAACTGTAGGAAAGATGACTAATTTAACATTTATGTAAAAAAATAATAACATATATATCTATGTATAATTGTTTGGAAATAAATTATATATTTTTGTTGCAAAAGAAAGTCTTCTATTTTTGATTAAATGAAGGTATCATAATGAAGAGAGCTATTGATGAGACTAAAAAATGTAGCGTATAATAATATGGTGTCTGCAGCTATATTGGCTAAGTTCTTCAAGGTTAAGATTTATTGGTATCATATTACAATTCATACCAAACCAATCTTCAAGGTTAAATTTATTGACAAGGTATTGAGGAGGTATAATATTACAGTTCTTATGTTAGACTCTTAACGGTTCTTAGGAATAGCAAAATAAGCATTCTTAACCAATCACACATGTAACTGACTTTGTGCATGGTATTGCTCGGGTATCCTCGTGGAGTCTACCCTTCTATATAAGTTTAAATTTTATAATCACATATCATTCGCTTCAACATCATGTTTTCTAAAAGTATATATATATATATATGTTAAAGCACTGTTTTTGCACATTAAATCGCTTACGTATTTACTATTGTAATAGTGTGTGTGTGTGTGTGTAAACCAGAAAATCAGTTCAATTTGTTTAAATGTAGCGTAGAAATATACGATTGCATTAGCGCATATACAACACGCTAACGAAGACAACCAGACAAATATAGAAAAGTAATGATTGTTATAATTGATGTGCAAGGATTCAAAACAGCAAGAAATATATTTACACCTAAGGAACTATATATAATGGAGAGCAAATTGTTCATTACGTATTCAAACCTCCATTTCCATGGCACACCTTGATAGTGAATTTCAAAAGCAAGCTAATTTAATTCACAACCACCATTTTATCAAGTGGGAATATGGATACTTCCACGTCTATTCCCTAGTATACTTAGTGATTGCATATCAACAACAGATGAGGTGTACGTTAAAGGACGAGAGAAAGCTGATTTATTCAAAATTTTTAAAACAAAGCATTACAGTGTTTGAAGAACATACTTTACCCAAACTTCATCCATGTTTTTTCATACACAAACACTTGTCACTGCGTTGACTCATGTATATCATTTATATGAAAAATTGTATGAAATTCAATAAAGATTTATTAACTGACATGTCTTATTCACATGTATTACCTCAACGCTTTTATGAGTATTTCAAAGAAGAAGAAGAAGAAGAAGAAGAAGAACTAGATAATTAAAATGTTATCTAAGAATAAACATTTGGATAATGAATCAAAACTGCTTTGGGTCTGGAAAGATCGGTTCTGAGAAACAGCTACCTGTTTTTGAGCTGTTTTCGAAACCGGGAAAGTTGTTTTGAGCTGTTTCTGCCTGTTGCAGAAAATAGATCTGTTTTTGAGCTGACTGCATCAAAGTTTATGCTATTCACATTTTGTCTTACAATGTTCTACCGAACAAAATTTAAAAGAATA